>KV003198.1:52172-80072 GCA_001598015.1 Dorcoceras hygrometricum | reverse complement strand
TTGGCCCTACCGTCTGGCTCCGGAGGATTTGTTGTGTGCTCCGATGCTTCTCTGAGTGGTTTAGGGTGTGTTTTGATGTAGAACGGGTACGTGATTGCGTATGCGTCCCGACAGCTGAAGCTTCACGAGACGAGGTACCCGGTTCATGATTTGGAGTTGGCTGCGATAGTGTTTGCCTTGAAGATTTGGCGGCATTATCTCTATGGTGAAGAATTTGTGGTGTACACCGACCACAAGAGCCTGGAATATATCTTCACGCAGTCGGATTTGAATATGAGGCAGCGGCGCTGGATGGAATTGCTTAAGGACTTCGATTGTGAGATTCAGTATCAGCCTGGGCGAGTGAACTTGGTAGCAGACGCTCTAAGTCGAAAGACCCAGCCTGAGATGTTAGCATCCTTGAGTATTTCGAAAATTCACGAGGAGCAGAGCAGAGTTTGGAGGTGCCCCAATGGAATTGGGAGCACATCGCCATGGATTTCGTGACTCATCTACCTCGATCGAGTAGGGGATGCGATGCCATTTGGGTCGTTATTGATAGACTTTCGAAGTCAGCCCATTTCATTCCCTATGATGTGAGGTGTTCGATGAAAAAGATGGCGAAGTTGTACATCGACCATGTGGTTAGATTGCATGGAGTTCCGGTTTCGATAGTGTCTGATAGAGATCCGAGGTTTACTTCTCGCTTTTGGAAGAGTCTGCAAGCAGCAATGGGTTCGAGATTGGCGATGAGCACAGCCTATCACCCACAGACAGACGGACAGTCTGAGCGGACTATCCAGACTTTAGAGGATATGTTGCGAGCGGTAGTGATGGATTTCAATGGTGGCTGGCAGGATTCACTTTCCTTGGTGGAGTTTTCGTACAACAACAGCTACCAAGTTACTATTGGAATGGCTCCGTTTGAAGCTTTGTATGGTCGAAAGTGCAGATCCCCGATTTGTTGGGAAGAAGTTGGCGAGAGACAGCTTTCTACACCGGAGTTTGTTCAGCATATGAAAGATCAAATTGATCTGATCCGGAGTAGAATGAAGGCTGCTCAAGATCGTTTCTCGAGTTATGCGAACCGTAGACGTCGACCGCTAGAGTTTGAGGTAGGCGATCGTGTGTTTCTCAAGATTTCACCTTTCAAGAGTGTAATGAGATTCCGATTTAAAGGCAAATTGGCTCCCAGATTCGTTGGTCCCTTTGAGATTATCGAGCGGATTGGACAGTTGGCTTATAGATTGAGGCTGCCTGAGGAGTTAGCCGCGATGCATGAAGTGTTTCATGTGTCAATGTTGAGAAAATATGAGCCGGATCCGTCCCACGTTTTGAGAACCGACGAAGTTGAGCTGGATTCCGCCTTGAGTTATGTTGAGTATCCGGTGCAGATCTTGGATAGAAAGGAGAAACAGCTGAGGAACAAGATTATTCCGTTGGTGATGGTCCAATGGAGCAAGCATGGCCGAGAAGAAGCAACCTGGGAAGTGGAGGAGAAGATGAGGCAGGAATGGCCTCACCTGTTTGAGCGCTGAGATTGCATAATTTCCAGGTAAATCTTTGATTTTGCTTCGAATTTTGGTGCTGATTTGCATGTTTGATGTGTTCTTCCCTGTGTCTGCCTTTGATTTTGAGGACGAAATCTCTTAAGTTGGGGAGAATGTGAGGATTGAGAAGTTAGATTAGTGATTAATTGATTTGATTTGGGATTAATCACGTGTGTTTTGAGGAATTTGCGAAAGGATTGAAGTTCCTGCTGATTTAGAAGGTTGCGTTGAATTTTGGAGGTCTTTGTGGCGCTGAATTCCCCTTGCTTAGCTCTTTCGTTTGCTACCCATTTGAGTAGTTGAATTGCGCTGGAAGTGGAAACGCGTAGCTGCAGGACTTCGAAGCTTTTGAGGAAAGTCTGTGCGTGCGTTCTTCTGCTAGCGTGAGCTTTTGGGTGAGCAATTCTTGTGGTTTGAGCTCGGTTTTTAGTAGTCTAAGTCTGCGTAGAAGTGTAGAATTTGGATTAGCTTCTGGCAGTAGGTTTAGCGTGATTATGATTAAGAATTGAGCTAAGATATTAGCTGTGTTTTAACAGATTTCAGCTTCTAGGAAGTCTCCTGCTGCGTGATTTGAGCCAGGGGGAGTTTGTAGGTAATTCAAAGGAGGAAAGGTACGAATTGAGCAGCCCTTAGCAGTTGGAGCGCGGACATGTTTATCTTTCGATGTTATGAATTGCGGTTATGTGATTTACGTGGAACAGTTTGATGAATTGATTGAGCTTTTCATTCTGTTTGCACGTATTATGAATTGTATGCATTATGCATTGATATCGAATGGCATTCATGCATACATCTTGAGCCTGAATTGACAGATTGATTTGATTACCTGATTGGGTGCCACGTTGTGACTGGCCGACGGTTGAGTCGTGTCCGAAAAGTCCAACGCTATCGTCGGAGTGGTGAATACCGGATCCGAGTGTCTACCACCGAGCTGTGATGGGCTGACGGGCCCCGATGATCACGGACCGATGATTTCCCGGTTGATAGACCGTGGTATAGAGGCTGATTTGAGTTGCCAGTTGATAGACTGGTCTAGCTATCCGACTTTTTGTTAGCCCTCATGCATTCATAGCATTGATTTGTAGCATGTTGCATGTTTATCTGCTTTGATAGCTCTTCGTACTGAGTCTTGACCTCGTATTTTGTTTCCTGCTTTGTCTTGCTGGGTCTGCGTGCCTATTTGCAGGAGCTTTAGGTAACCAAGCTGGGCAGAGTGGAAGTTCAGCTGGTCGATCCCCTCATCCCTGAGTCCCAGTTTACTTATGATATGTATTGAACCGGGGGATGCCCCGTGTTTTATTGTATTTGGGGATCTGTATTTTGAATTGAATTATGTGGTTACTTGTTGTATGAGTTTGAGTTAACTCATATTTTGAGTATTGAATATTTTGAATGTATGATTTGAAGTTCAGGCCCATATTATTTCGAAAAATTTTTAAGCCCTGATTTTAAGCTTCCGTGATTATGCGCTTATTATGTGTTAATTGTTAGTAATTAGCACGGGGCCTGACATTAGAGCAGCACAGAGGACTGACTCGTATGTCCATGAGTTGAAGATTAAGGCCCAGAATGGTCATTCGGAAGATTTTACGGTTGCTTATAATGGATGCTTGAGATTTCGTGGTAGATTGGTTGTTCCAAATTTGATCGATCTAAAAGAAGTCATCTTGAACGAGGCCCATTGCAGTCGTTATAGTGTTCATCCGGGTGAGAAGAAGATGTATCATGCCTTGAAGTCGCACTACTAGTAGGAAGGCATGAGGAATGACATTTCCGGATTTGTAGCTCGATGTTTGAACTGCCAACAGGTCAAGGCCGAGAGGATGAGACCTGGTGGATTGCTATAGAGTTTAGAAGTGCCTCAATGGAATTAGGAGCACGTTGCCGTGGATTTTGTGACTCATCTACCTCGTTCAAACAGGGGATGTGATGCGGTTTGGGTTGTTGTTGACAGGCTTTCAAAGTCAGCCCATTTCATTCCTTATGATGTGAGGTGTTCCATGAAGAATATGGCGATACTGTACGTTGACCATGTGGTTAGATTGCATGGAGTGCCGGTTTCTATATTGTCCGATAGAGATCCAAGATTCACTTCCCGATTTTGGAAGAGTTTGCAACCAGCTATGAGTTCGAGATTGGCTATGAGTACAGCTTATCACCCGCAGACAGATGGTGTTAGGATCGAAAAATAAACTTGGGAGTTCAAGGGGGGGGTTGTGAATGAACTCCCTTTGAAAATTTTGGTTTGAAACCGTTTCAAAAATTTTACAGCTGAAGGCCAACTTCCAGCTGGTAACTTCCAGCCGAGTTACCAGCTGGGAAGCTTCTCAGTGGCTACTGTTGTCTCGTGTAGCAAAGTGATTTTTACGTGGAAAACACGATTCAAGCAGTTGAACAATTCAATCAAAATGCATGAATGTAAAAGTAGTAGAGACGAGAGATTTGTTTCTGAAAGTTCGGAGCAATTTCTCCTACGTCTCCCCTTCTTCCTCAATGGGAAGGTTTACACTAGAGGACATTGATTTATACAACCCTTTATATCCACTCCCGTGACCCGCAACCAAGGGAAATCCTAGCAACCAACGACACACAGACCCGGGATTTGGTTCGTATTACAACAATTCCAATACTCAGTTGGTTGTGCTATTATAGCACTCAGACACACTCTGTCTATTTTTTTAATTCAGACTCAAATCTACGGAGTGTATGAAGAAGAGTTAGTGACACAGGAAAGGAATAAACAAATCTGTGCTTGTGTCACTTGTGTAAGCTAGTTCAATATGAACTTTGCTTTTTCTTTTTGAGAGCTGGATCGTCAATGAGATTGATCATTGTGTAATGAGTTCAAGATCGCTGTTGTATGTAATCTATAGTTCACAACTTCTCTTCTCCTATATATACACTCTTTGGATGCAACGGTAATAAATGTTACCCAGTAGACATGTTGTATGCATCCAAATTGAAATTCCTGTGATGCCTTAAATGCTTGTATGATGAATGGTACAGATTCATTAAATGCATTGCCCTTTTTGGAAATTCTGCGTTGTCTTCAGTCTGTGTCATATCTCTGTGTACCTGGTTTTAGCTTGAAGTAGTTTCAACAACTACAAATCACAGCAGAGATGTCAACTGATTAGCTTCAGACTCTACGTAGCTTCAAACATTCCAAAAATTCAATTTAATCATGTCATTCTGTACTTAGCTGGTTTTCATTGTCATGTTCCAAGCTGGTTTTCCCGTTCTGGTTTCTGAATACTGAGTTGGTTGCTACAATGTCTAAACATTCAGCTGGTTCAATATCCTGAGCTGGTTTCAGCAGTTTCCATTGTCCAGCTGGTTTCTTAATGAGTTATAAAACCTTAAGGTTCCAGGCTGGTTTGACTTTCTCCAGAGCACGCTGAGCTGGTCTTCCATTGACCAGCTTGACTTTGCTTCGATCTGGTTTCTTCATTCAACGAGGTAAGTCTCGTCCACATCTTGTCACTTTGGTTTGAATGATTTCTTTTTACAAATATTATACCTCGTCTGTTTTTCATTACAAAAAAACTTCTGAAATTTATCCTAACAGTTTCTCCCTTTTTGGTGATGACAAAACTTTTGCTCGTAAAAAGAGATATATCATTAACCATTTTATACCGGGGACTCAAAATCTAGTTCTCAACAAATTTATATCATCCAATGTCCTAAAACCATTTCGTGTATTTATATCTGTTGCTAGGATCACTCGGATCATCACTTCCTGGATTGGGACCTCCCCGTATGCTGCTCTTCCCACCGCTTGATCCTTCTTCAGTTCTGTTTAATCCTCCTTACCCATTTTTGTCAGCACCAAACTCCTTGATACTCTCAACCATCGCAGCAAGATGAGATTTTACCGAAGCCAGCTCGTCAACCAGCTGCTGGTGGCTATCAACATAGTTATGAACCATATTAGTCTCCAGTTGGGTAAAATGATGGTGGCTGTCATCCATTCGTTTGGACAAAGTGCGCTCCAGTACATCAATTTTGATGTCGAGCCCATCAACAGCATTTTTGAGTTGCTCGTGAAGTAGAGTTGTATGGTGCCTGGTGATGGTTCGTATCATTATTAATGCGTGCATATGTCAGATCAAGGGAGGATACACCGGTGGATAGAGTGGTAAGAGTCTGGGTAGTGGTATCCATGAATTGGAGAGTAGAGAGATCTGTTGGTGTCGGCATGACTAACTGAAAATTAGACGAATCGGGACCCTGATGGTCACAAGTATTATTTTCAGAGGCGGTGACGGTCTTCGGATTAGTCACAACAAGCACAATAGATGCAGAAGGTTCGTCCAAGCTCCTATCAAACCCCGATACAGTTCCATGTTCAGAAGAACTTGAAACAAGATTTGTGCCCAATTGACTTTCAATCCGGTATTAATTGCTATCATTATTTCAAGTTTTTCACTGGTCACTTGATCGAACGAACCAGCTTTTGAGCATAACGCTTCGCTACAATATCGTGCAGCAGACGAAATTTGATTTTCATTTCCCTTTTCTTATTAGGAGCCCTGAACGGCTCATCAGACCCAGAGAACTGTCGTCGCATCTCAAGCACTGTCTCCTTTGGAATAGTCTGAAAGCTAGTCAACCCTCATAAGGTAGCCCAAAAACTTCAATCATTGTATCCTTGGTGACCGATTTGTTTCGAGCCCCCACTATACTAACAATTGTTCCTGCAAGAGGCTTTGCATTAGCGAAAAATTCAAGGACAGCCTCCTCAATGACTGAACCGGACGCCTCCAAAAATCATTTGAGCCCTTAATCCTCCAGTGATTTAAACATTTCCATTCCACTGTGCTCCATGGTAAGCACAGATGCAAAGTTCACCTGTAAAGTATTGACGAATAGAACAGACGCCATTTCTAATAGTAACGGAAATGGGATTTGAGTATGAATGCAATGATTGCAGGAAAGTGAATTTGCGTGCATTATTAGGGTAGCGCGAAAGTTTTTGAAAGCGTACTGAACAAAATGCAGAGAAATAATTTTTGTTTGAGCCGGGAGAGAGAAGGGTTTTTCTGGACACGTGTCATCATCTTATTTAAACGTCTTTTGAAATATTGGAAAGATGACCGTCCGATTTAAAATAAGTTTTAAACGCTAACCCAATCTCTTCCGTTCAATTTTATATACCAGCACAGAAACAAATAAGACAAACCCCTTGATAACGTCACACTGTACCTCGAGCTGTACCAGATCGGTATGATACTAACTAGCTCTATGGAAACCAGCCTACTGGTTTAGTTATCTGTTTGACTCATATTGTTACCCTGAATTGATGCATGCAGAACATATTCATGTCATATCAAGGAGACCTAAAATGTTTCTAAAGTAAGAGAACTTAGCGTCCGGCAGAGTCTTGATGAAGATATCAGCTACTTGTTGATCCTTTGGCACATGCTCCACTTGAACATCCTTTTTAAGTACATGGTCTCGAATGAAATGATGTCGTATGTCAATGTGCTTAGTTCTGGAGTGCAACACAGGATTCTGAGTGATCGTGATCGCACTTGTGTTGTCGTAGAAGATGGGTTCTTCTTGTGCATCAACGTCGTAGTCCCTAAGTTGTTGTTGAATCCATAGTATTTGCGAGCAACAACTTCCAGCAGCAAGGTACTCTGCCTCAGCGATGGACGTAGCAATTGATGTTTGTTTCTTGCTAAATCATGAAATAAGCCTATCACCATGAAATTGACATGTTCCACTTGTGCTTCGTCGATCAATATTACACCCTGCGTAGTCTGCATCACTATAACCAATTAAATTCAAGCTAGAGTCTTTTGGATACCAAAGACCCACATTCTGAGTGCCTTTTAAATATTTTAGAATGCGTTTAACAACCATGTAGTGTGACTGTTTTGGATCAGCTTGAAACCTGGCACATGCAGACTGAAAACATTATATCTAGTCTGCTTGCTATGAGGTATAGCAGGGAACCAATCATCCCACGGTACATGGTTACCTCTACGACAGTTCCAGCTTCATATTTGTCCAGCTTGATGGAGGTGCTCATGGGAGTAGCTGTAGAAGAAGAATTTTCCATCCCGAACTTCTTCAGAAGTTCCTTGGTATACTTTGCTTGATTGATGAAAATTCCATCTTCAAGCTGTTTAACTTGTAGTCCGAGGAAAAATATCAAATCCCCCATCATGCTCATCTCAAATTGGTCCTGCATTAACTTGGAGAATTTGTCGCAAAGTTTGTGATTAGTTGATCCAAAGATGATATCATCAACGTAAATATGTACAAGCAGAACATGATCATTCTTCACAAATGTAAACAATGTCTTATCGACAGAACCAATAATAAAATTATGGTAAATTAGAAACTTGGACAGAGTATCATACCAAGCTCTTGGAGCTTGTTTCAGACCATATAAAGCTTTATCCAGCTTGTATACATGTTCCGGTCTGGTATGATCTGTGAAGCCAGGAGGTTGTGATACATACACGTCCTCATTCAGGATACCATTCAAGAAGGAACTTTTGACATCCATCTGATAAACTTTAAAATTCTTGAATGATGCATATGCAAGAAAAATTCTAATGGCTTCTAGTCTAGCTACCGGTGCGAAGGATTCTTCAAAATCTATTCCTTCTTCTTGTCTATATTCTTGCGCAACCAGCCTAGCTTTGTTTCGAACTACATTACCTTGTTCATCTAGCTTGTTCCGAAAAACCCATCTTGTTCCTATAATATTTTGATTACCGGGTTTAGGAACTAAATGCCATACTTTACTTCGTTTGAATTGGTTTACCTCTTCTTGCATGGCGTCTTTCCAGCTAGAGTCAGCTAAAGCTTCTTCTATTTTCTTAGGCTCTATATGAGATATGAACGCAGAATTTAAGCATTCGTTTATCAACTGGAATCGTGTCCGAATAGGTGCAGTAGGATTACTGATGACCAGCTCAGGTGGATGATTTTTATTCCACCGAAGACCTAGTCTGTATGAGGTAGATGGTTCGAGCTGTTCCCCCTGTGTCCTTGCTAGTTCTTCTGGAATATCATTATTTGACGTACCACTCGTTGTGGTGTTTAAGTCACCACCAGTACGTTCTCCACCGGCTAGTTCAGGGTCTGGACCAGCTTGCTCAACAGCCGGAATATCAGTGTTGGTAATTGATTTGATCAAGTCGTGCTGGTCATAAGCTTTCTGTCTAGGTTGTTCCTCTTCGTCGCTTGATTCACCCATATGTGTGGATTCCATACGAGTGCATAGATCATGTAACTTTAACGCTGATGGTGATCGAAAGCTGGTTTCATCGAACACTACATGAGCGGATTCTTCTACTGTTAGCGTTCTATTGTTGAACACTCTGTATGCTCTGCTAACAGCTGAGTATCCCAAAAAGATACCTGCATCAGATCTTACATCAAAGGCTCGTAAGTACATTTTACCATTTATGTGGATGAAACATTTGCATCCAAACACCCTGAAGTACGAGATATCAGGTTTCTTGCCATTCCATATTTCATAAGGAGTGACTCCATGTCGCTTGTTTATCATCGATCTGTTTTGAGTATAGCAAGCTGTATTGACCGCATCTACCCAAAATTTGTTTGAAATGCCAGAATCAGCAATCATGGTAATAGCAGCTTCTTTTAAAGTGCGATTTCTATGCTCAGCCAGCCCGTTCTGCTTAGGTGTTATAGCTGCAGATAACTCATGTCTGATTCCAATATCATCCAGATAGGAGGGGATTTTAACATTTAAAAACTCTGTTCCTCTATCACTCCTAATCCGGTTGATATTACAAGACTGCTCATTTTGAATTCGTTTTAAAAGTTTAATCAGCTGATCGGCAGTTTGATCCTTTGATTTCAAAAATATCACCCAAGTAAATTTTGAAAAATCATCGACCACAACAAGGGTGTATTTCATTCCCCCTAAGCTAGTTACGGGTATTGGACCAAAGAGGTCCATATGCATAAGATCCAGCTTACAAGAAGTTTTGGTATTACCTTTAGTTTTGAAAGTATATTTGATATGTTTCCCCAGATGACAGGCGGAGCAGATCTTGTACTTTGAAAATTTTAGTTTGGGCAAGCCATCCACTAGGTCATGCTTACTTAGATTGGCAATAGTTTTGAAGTTCAAGTGATTCATCCGCTGATGCCATAACCAACTTTTAGATGAATCAGCTACTAGAAAAGTTTGTCCTTTATGCGGTTGATCTGACCAATCAACTTTGTATGTGTTACCAGACCGGTAACCGACTAATACAGTCAGACCTTCGAAATTAATAACCGTGCATAGCAGATCTTGTACTTTGAAAATTTTAGTTTGGGCAAGCCATCCACTAGGTCATGCTTACTTAGATTGGCAATAGTTTTGAAGTTCAAGTGATTCATCCGCTGATGCCATAACCAACTTTTAGATGAATCAGCTACTAGAAAAGTTTGTCCTTTATGCGGTTGATCTGACCAATCAACTTTGTATGTGTTACCAGACCGGTAACCGACTAATACAGTCAGACCTTCGAAATTAATAACCGTGCATGTGTGCTTCTGAAATTTGACAGAATAATTACTATCTCACAATGACTTATGCTTATCAAATTGTAGCACAAGATCGTCAAGCTAGTTATGCTAATAAAAGGCACATGCCTTTGGAGTTTTAGCTTGGCGATCGAGTGTTTCTGAAGGTTTCTCCTTTCAAGAGCGTGATGAGATTCAGGCTTAAGGGTAAATTAGCTCCTAGATTTGTTGGTTCGTTTTAGATACTTGAGAGGATTGGATCTTTGGCGTATAGGTTACAATTGCCTGCTGAGTTAGTAGAGATGCATGATGTGTTTCTTTTGTCAATGTTGACAAAATATGAGCCATATCATTCCCATGTGCTAAGGACTGACAAAGTTGAGCTGGATCAAACCCTGAGTTTCATCGAATATCCGGTGCGGATCTTGGATAGGAAGGAGAAGCAGCTGAGAAATAAAACTATTCCGTTGGTGATGCTCCAATGGAGCAAGCATGGTCGAGAGGAAGTGATAGGATCAATATGGTTTGAAAAACAGCTGCAAGAGTTCAGAAGGGGGGATTGAATGAACTCTTGGTATTTTCAAATTTTCGAAATCTTTTAAACAGTTTTACAAGCACCCGCTTAACTTAAATCCGAGTTACCAGATTTAAGGATCTCAGTTTAAATCAAATTTCTCGGCTAACAAAAAGTGCGGAAAGAAGCCGATTAATTTTTGAACAGATTAAAGCAGTAAGTAAATGCAATAATGTAAAAGTTTAAGGGTTGAGAGTTTGTTTATGAAAGTTCGGATATCAATATCCTACGTCTCCCCTTCTTCCTTTTCAGGAAGGTTCCACTAGAAGATTTGATGGTTAGAGGCCTTCTTCAAACACCCAATCACCGAGCATCGCTCCAGGTGAAGTCCTAGCAACACCAATCACAAAGCAGTCACAGCAGCTGTTTACAACACTTGGTAAGTTTCAAACGGCCTTTAGATAGCACGTTTGTTACAGACTCAATCTAGAATAAAAACAGTGAAAATAGATCTATTGAGACTGTAAATCTTCTGGTTTCTAAACAAAGAAAAGCGATTCAACAGGTGAACCAGAAGATGACTCGAAGGTAATGTCTGTGAAAATCAACACTTGTGTTCTTCGAGTTTGTGAGCTTTTGAGAGATAACTTCAACAGAGAGTAAGCTCGAGAATGATGGAGATAATAAATGACTTGGACGAAGAGAGCGAAGATTGTGAGTGACCGAGAGAGAGCTTCTTCAGTTCAAATATCAGCTCTATATATAATCTTCGTCCTCCAATGGTCATTTAATTTTGTAAAGGAAACAAAATCCCTTTTGAAAATCTGTTAATCGTGCGACCGTATATCAAGATCCACCAAATGGTAAATTGCACATTGTCAGAGCCAATTTGTCGTCTTACCATATTTGTGCAATCACCGTAAAACATTCTCTGTAAATTGTGTACTATTTACCCAAAATAGTACCAACGTTGTCTCGTTAATTACAGGCAATAGTACGGTTCAATCTACACCATTGATTCTTTACATTTTGAATATATGATCGCGTTTGAATCGATTTGTCGCTTGCGCCTGAATTCTCTTATTGCTAATACAGCTTTTCTTTTCTCGAAGAATATGAATAGTTCATCGCTCATAGGATACGTGACTGTTATTACTGAATAAATAATGCCAACTAAGTCTTTGCAACAGTTAAACCAACGTCTGAATTCTAGCGCTAAACCAAACGCTGTCGTATCAATTAATCCAAACGACGTAGTTTTGTTGTTTGTTAAGAAACATGCTAACACCTGAGTAGTTGCGTCTGATATCAAATCAACAAATTAATCCCAACGTCTGAATATGCTCTCTACTGAAGTATAATTCAACTGCTGATCATAATAACCAACGACTGATTATACCAACTGCTGATTAGATATCCAACGTCTGAAATATCCTTCTTTTTGAAAATTGAGAATATGACATAACGGCTGGTTGCAACGACTGAATGTTCCAACAACAATCACTACTGAATCAAAAGTAATGTAGCCAACTACTGAAAATACTTACTACTGAAATAAATACCCAACTGCTGAAAGATGTTGACTACTGAAGTGAATATCCAACTGCTGAATTAATATACTTCTGTCATAAGTACCCAAAGGCTGAATGAATATCAAGTCTGATTGCGTAACCCTTGATCAACATCTTTATTGCTCTTACGGTTGACATAAGAACCCGATACCAGAAACTCATAACCGTATATCTTCAACCTCTGAAATAGTAACCCATCAACTGAGTGCTTCTACTCAACTGCTGAAATATTCCCGAATACCAAGATCTGATATCTAACAACTGAAATATTCAATCCCAATGTATGTCTGGTCAATTCAACATCTGAAGTATACTTTGCTCCAAACATGTAGTTGATCACCTTCAACGGCTGACTGTCCAAGTGTTACTTCTGAATATAGCACTTGTTTTATTTTGTTATCACCAAAACTAATAAATTATGTCTTAACAATTTTCCCCTTTTTGGTGATGACAAAACTTAGCATCCTATCGATTTAAATAGATGAGCAAAACGTAAATATGCGCAAGGGTCTGCTGAAATACTAAATTTCATTAAACTGAATTTTGTACATAAGATTTGTACAGCTAAGAGTTAAAGAATTTAAAAATACTTTTCTCCAGTCATCCAATATCTAGTGCTCTTCTTGGGTGGTGCACCTGGTGGATATGGTCCATATCTTATGCCATGAACAGGCGACTCACCACTTGATCTCCTTCTTTTTGAGGAACCACTACTTTCTCCTCTTCTCTGACTTTCACCTCTTCCATCGCTTTCCCTAGTACCACTTCCAACAGGACGGCTCTGTTCATCTACTCTATTGCCACTGCCACAACTTCCCCCGCTGGGTCTGCTTTGATTGTCAGGAGGAGGTTGATGGTGGCGGCTGCTACTATCTTCCCCCTTTTTTTCATCACTACACTTGGTGAGAAAGGCAATGAGTTCTGCAAGGTGAGTACCGACGGAAGACAATTGTCCTTGTGTTTCTATGCTGAATTCCAGAAGTTCGTTGCGAATATCGGCTAATTTGTCATCAAAATTCTTAGATAACGTAGCCTTGATATCCTTCACTTCTTTTCTAGTAGCCTCTAAATCTGTCGATAATATGACATTTTGAGTGTGGACAGCCCTGAGCTTCCTGGCGACTACATTGAATAAACCCCAGAAGGTTTCATTTTGCTCAGCAAGACTGTCAAGGAAGACTCTTTGAACATGTTTGATTTTGCACATCACTTTGTTCAGAGCATTATTTGTCTTCCGAGAATCCCTCGATTGTTTAGCAATGAGATTGGAGAAAGATTCTCGAAGATCAGCAATAGAGACAGAGATAGCTATGGCAGAAGAAGTCAAAATAAACTGATCAGGAGCTGAGTCATCTTCCAACTGAATGTCATCTTCAACAAAGTGCATGGAAGAATTAGCTGTGGTGGAAGGAGAGAGAGGACGCTGGTCCAAAAGCAACTGTACACCCTGATCCTCTATAGTTGAACTAGCAAAAGACTGTACCTGCTGACTAACAAAAACTGAACTCTGAACTAACTGTACATCTCTTAACACTGATCTGTCCAAAGCAATAATAGAAACAAAACTGCGAATATCATCTGTACTCAAACCACTGAACAAACTATACTGAACAAAACCTGTACATAGTTGACTCCATCCCCAAATAGTAACTGTTGGCTGACGAGAAACAGAATCAGAAACTGGCTCAAAAACTGCAAGAGTGCGGCAAAAATTAATCGAGCCTACTGGCAGATGTTTACCAGAGACAAAGAATTGTGCAACTTCTATACAAACATCTCCCCACCGTTTCTGCATCAACTTAAAAAGTCACTGACAGGAGGGAGTGTGTCATCATAAGATCGTTGACGTGAGATCTCATTATATACAACTCGCTGTGGTATCTTTACCCAGTGGTCACCACATGGTTCAATGACCCAAACACCATCAACACAAATCATTGTTCTAATCCAACATGTGGATCGAGTATTGGTGTTGGTTCTGGCAATTACAGCACATCGACCACGTGGGCGACCTTCAAAACTTTTTGAGCAACACGTCTTCTCCCATTTAAGACTGTGTGCCATTGGCTGTTCTTTCAAGTCTTCTACCACAAACAAATGAAGATTGGAAAGCATCTCCAGTACTTTGAGATCAGTGGCAGAAGAACCTTCACCTGGGATAAAATTGATCCTCCTTGCCTCTAAAAATCTCCTGATTAACAATTCTATGTACTTAGTTAATATGTACATCTTCCTGTTGAGAGCTACTCTCGTAGAGTCTGTTTCAGCCCAAGACAAAATGAGAGCCTCCTTATCAAAATATGACTCATCTATCTTCAAATTAGCTAACTTCTTGAGACTGAAAGAATTAATCTATCTACATCGTCTATATTCTGCTCCCGTAACTGTACAAGAACCTCTATATCTGCAAGAATCAGAGAAAATTTCTCCTTAACCGGATTGCCCTTTATTGGATCTCGTTCCATAACGGGTGCCTTGCCTTTATCTGCCGCAGGAATCTTGGGAAGACCGGCCTTGTACCAGTCCCCTTCATCGACTCCAGGGATTGAGATACTCTTGCCTAAAATAATCTTCGTTATCTCCACATTGGCAGACGGCAATGGGCACTCTACTGGAATTGTCATCAAAATATCTTCCATAGACATTGCCTCATCAGCAGATTGTTCAACAACTTCTGTCTCCATTTCCTCCACTGTTTCCAGATCCTCATCAGTGTCACTAGCAGTTACAACTGGTTGATCAGCATCTAGACAAGCATGAAATTCCTCATACGAGAGATTAAACCACTGCTCTAACTCATCAGCTTTTGGAGCAGCCTGTTCCCCAACACCTGATTCACTAACAGCTGTTCCCGCAAAATCTGATCCACCAACGTCTTGTTCTTCCTTGTCTGGTTCAATTTGAGCAGTCTCAGCAAAGACCTGCCCAATTATAGTGTTAACATCATCAGCAGTAGACATACCTGCGTTAGCAACATCTCTACTGCTGGCTCAGAGTCTGGTTCAGCAATGCCTTCAACAACTGTATCTACCTGCTGTTCCTCCAGAACATTCGCTACGGCTGATTCTTCAACAACAGACTCACCAGTGACCTCTACAACTGGTTCTCCCAAACTAGTCTCAATAGCAACCTCAGCAGCTGGTTGTTCAACAATATCATCATTAGAACCTAGAACCAACCTTCTTTTCCTCTTATGGATTTTGCGGTTTGGTGCAGAGGGAGGTTTCTCTATTGGTGCAGCTGCAGTTGGCGCAATGATTTGAAGTGGTACAGCTTCATGTGCCACAGGAAAGATCTCCAATTTGTCTTTTGAAGAACAATATTTACTCTTTGTCGTCCTTTTCTTTTTCACGACTGGTTCAGCAACAGTAGTAACATCTGGTCTTTTCTTAGACGCAGCCTTTCTCACAGGGGTTTTCTTCACCCTTGGTTCATCTGTTACATCTTCCATACCAACTTTATCATTTAACACAACATACCGATGCACTGTTTTCCCTGTTAGGATTTTTTAAGAAGGAAAATCCGAGGATTCGCCCAGCTCCAAGTTTGGAACATTCTCCAGTAGAAGACTGATTTGTATGGCATAGCCTTTGGCTTGCCTCGTTCCTGGAGTCACCATGTCCTTAAGAATGTTGAACAGCAGCATGTTCCAATTAAGCTTTACTCCACAAGCAATTTCCGCCAACATCATGCTGCTCCAATTAAGCTTTACTCCACAAGCAATTTCCGCCAACATCAAAAACTTCTCCTGGATAATAGCATCAAATGACCCGGCCTTAACAGATATCGTTTTGGCCAGAATGTCGCAGAGAAGTCGAAACTCTATCATCATCTCCCTCTTTTTCCCTGAATTACTCACTGGTTCACCAGACAGAGAAACGATGCTCCTCGCATCAAACACTATATCCTTAGGAATATATGACAAATCTGTCAAACCCTCCACCGGAAGCTCAAAGGTCTCTTGTGAGGATTGAGAAATTCGAATAGTGATTAATCAGTTTTGCTTAGGATTAGTCACGAGATTTTAGGGATTTCGAATTTCAGATTTTGAGGAATTGGAGTTCAGCAGTTGCATTTTTCTAGCGGGAAAGATCCCAGTAGCGTTTCAGCAGTAAAGGTTTGTCGCTAGGAGAAGTAAAGCCAGCAGCATTTTTATGCGAAGGCTTGCGGGCAATTCAGCTGTTGGTATTTCAGTAGTAACGTGATCAGTTGTGAGCTATTACGTGATGAAGTCAGTAGTGAGTTGCATGAGCATTCAGCTGGAGAAGAATTTGTTGGCAGTTGTTGCGCGGGCGTGAGATTGAACGAGATGACGCCACGTGTTGGTCAACCCTGAGGAGTTGACTGCTGATGTTCTAGCGCTAATCAGTCGTTGCCTTTGCAAGGGAGTTGATTCAGTAGAGTGATCAGCTGTTGGTTTGAGTGACCAGCTGCTGGTAGTGAGGCGACGTCGTTTTACCTTTGCTAGCGGGTAACGAAACTACGTTGTTTGAACGACAGCGTTTTGGGTGTAACGCTTTGTGTCAGCTGTTGGTCGATGGGAGAGAGAGATCTACTGGCAGCTGAGGAAGTGATGCTACGTCGTTTTGATATTATTTTAGATTCAGCTGTTGGAGCGCTGCGACGACGTTTTGATTAGTTGGTACGGCGTCGTTTTGATGTTTCGCTGTGTAGTGCAACGTTTGATTGTATAAACTGATTTGATTGAAGGGAAACGCTAGTTCCAATTGTAAGATCTCTACTGTAGCATTACCTGACGACTGGTTTAGGGGAACAACAGCTGTTGTATGGAGATTTATATATGCAAGTGTTGAGCAACACTTAGATTATTTCCACCCGATATTTCTTATCTTCATCTTTGACACCCTCGATAGCTACTGTTCACCCCAACATTTCTTCCCTCGATTTCTGTCGATTCTAGCATTGTTTTTTGAACAAGATTAGTGGTTCTGGATTCTTCTTGATTTGCTCTTTCGATTGATACTTGCTAGGAGGCCTGAGTCGGCATTGGAGAGAAGCGCGAAGAACCTGTTTGTTCGAAGATTTTCGTGAAATCTGAACCGTGTGTTCTTTGGTTCTTCTGGAAGCTGGAGTAAGTGTTTCCAACTAGTTTTAAGTTAGTTCAGCTGTTAATCCTGCGTAGAACGATAGAACTGGAATTTAGTTCTTGGCCGTAAGCACTAAGCGGGTTCGACTTAGTGTTGAGCTGATATATATTAGATGTTGTGACAGATTTTAGGCATAGGATAGCTTCTGCCGAGGTTGAGGAGGTCAGGAGAAAGCTGGTTTGCTTAGGCTGAGTTCTTCCGTGCCTTTGAGAAATCTGTTGAGGTAGATTGAAGCCGTGAGGTACGAATTGAGCAGTTCTAACAGCTTTGAGTGTGGACATGGCTATATTTCGTGTTATGAATTCTGTGTTGAATTGAGGTCTGAATTACATGAACAGATTTTACATGCTTTGGTTATTTATGCTCTGTTTTCATGTATTGTTATTGTATGCATTTAGAATTGATTATTGAATGGCATTCATGCATACATATTGAGCCAGATTGATTGATTGATGTCCCTTTTGAGAGCCACGTTGTGACTGACCGACAGATGTGTCATGCCTGAAAAGTCCAACGCTATCATCGTAGTGGTGACTGCCGGATTCGAGTGTCTACCACCGAGCTGTGATGGGCTGACGGGGCCCTGAAGATCATGGACCGATGATTTCCCCGGTTGATATACTGTGTGGGTATAGAGGCTCGACTTGATATGATTTGCCAGTTGATGCACTGGTCTTGATTACCGATTCCTTGATAGCCTCATGCATTTAATAGCATTGATTTATAGCATGTTGCATGATTTTCCGTTTTTATGGCTCTTCGTACTGAGGCTTGACCTCGTATTTCTTTTCCTGCTTTTGTGTCTTTTGGGTCTGTGTTACCCATTTGCAGGATCTTCAGGTAACCAAGCTGGACCGGTTGGAGCGTCAGCTGGTCGATCCCCATTCCCTTGAGTCTCGGTTATATATTGTATTATGTGTTGAACTAGGGCATGCCCTGTGTTTATATGTATATGAGGATCTGTATCTTATTTGGGATTTTATGTTACCTGTTTTGCTTGAGTTTGATTTAACTCGTATTTCGATTATTGATATTTTGAATGACAATTTGAGTTCAGACCCAAATTATTTCAAAAATGTTTAATCCCGATTTTACGTTTACGTGATTATGTGCTTGTTTGTGCTTTAATCTTGAGTGATTAGCACGGGACCTGACATTTTTAGTATCAGAGCTTAAACTGGGATAAGCTCACTTTCTTTTGATCAGACTCGAGTCTAGGCACAGAGTTTTGATTTGATTTTTGATTGACTCTATGAATTACGTGATTATATTATCTGTCCCTTTGATATCTGCTATTTGTCTTACCTTGAGAATTGTTTAGATGCCGTCGAGGAGAGGTAGAGGTAGGACTGCTAGACGTACCGCAGAGGAGTCTAGGGCGTCGGATACTGATGAGGGCAATCAGCAGGTTGAGGATGTTACGAGACAGATAGGCGAGATGGAGCTAGTCTTAGCTAGGTTCCAGCGGACGAAACCTCCGACTTTTGCTGCTGCTGAGGGTGGTGCGTTGGCTGAGAGTTGGCTAGTACAGATGGAGGAGATGTTTGATACTCTAGAGTACACTCCTGAGAAGAGATTAAAGCTGGCGGTGTTACAATTGAGGGATAATGCACAGCGCTGGTGGAGAGGTACTTCACATATCTTACGTGAGAGTGGGGCTGTGATTACTTGGGAGAGCTTCTGTGTCACGTTCCGACAGGAGTATACCCAGAGTCCTACTACAACAGTCACGAGCGGGAGTTTGATAATCTGAAGCAAGGGACGATGAAGGTGGCCGAGTATGCCAGACAGTTTTCTTCACTTCTGATGTATGTGCCCCATGTAGCTAACCAGGAGAGGACGAAGAGGAACAAATTCATGAAAGGGATTGAGGCCTGATCTGTTCCGGATGGTGTTGTCTGGTTCTCCTGCGACTTATGTTGACGCTGTGAATAGAGCGATAGACATTGAGGAGAGTTTGTTGGAGGCAGAGGCCCCGGCTCAGTCGACGTCTAGACGTGCTTTTCAGCCGGTGCAGAGTATGTCGCAATAGTTTCAGTCTCCTCAAGGGTCGCAGCAATCGAATCGTCAATAGTTTAGACCTCGAGGGAAGCAGTTCAAGAAGAAGGCGAATTCGAGTTCCTCTGGTTCTGTGAGTTCTGGTAGCAGTGGTTCTAGCAGTATGTCTTGTGGACAGTGCGGAGGAAAGCATCCGACTTTGCAGTGCCGTGGTGTGCAAGGTACTTGCAATAACTGTGGACAGCCTGGACATTATCGAAGAGTATGTCCTTTGCTGAGGGGACAGACTTCGGTTCCTTCGCAGCAGGGTTCGGCTGGTGGTTCTTCACAGAGACCGCAGTTTCCCGTTCCGACCCAGCGATCTGGATTTCAACCCCATGAACCATCTAGGTTTGGAGGATCTTCTAGACCTCAGTTTCAGATACCACAACAGGCCCAGGTGAATGCCTTGACGACGGAGCAGGCCTAGGTGACACCTGGTATGTTTATCGCAGGTACATGTTCTATCTTTGATTTTCCTACGAGAGTTTTAATTGATACAGGAGCGTCACACTCCTTTGTTTCTGCATGGTTTGTGCATGAGTGTGGGTTGAGAGTTACCCCACTGTGTGATGTCGTATCTGTATCTACTCCTGCTGGTGTGTGGGTGATGTCCCGTGAGATCGTGGTGGATAGTGTGATTCGATTTGATCAGAATGTGCTAGTGGCAAATCTGATTGTCTTGGAATGTAGGGATTTTGATTGTATCTTGGGAATGGATGTATTGTATAGCTATAAGGCTACCGTTGACTGTTTCCATGGTGTGGTGAGATTTCGCCCCGATTCGAGTGAGAAGTGGGATTTCTACGACACGGATTCGAGGTCAAAGATTCCACTGGTGTCTGCCATGGAGATGTTTAGCCTGTTATCGCTGTATAATGCTGGATTTATGATCTATGCGCTTGACGTTTTCCAAGAATCACGATTGGAGTTGAGTGACATCCCGATCGCCCGAGAGTTTCCTGACGTGTTTCCGGATGAGATTCCTAGATTCCCTTCGAGACGTGAGATCGACTTCAGTATCGAGTTGGTTCCCGGTACAACCTCGATTTCTAGAGCTCCGTATCGGTTGGCGCCAGCAGAGTTGAAGGAACTCAAGGAATAGTTGAGATACCTTCTGGACAAAGGCTTCATCAGACCGAGTATGTCTCCTTGGAGAGCTCCGGATCTCTTTGTGAAGAAGAAGGATGGATCTATGAGGATTTGCGTGGATTTCCGGCAGTTGAACAAAGCGACGGTGAAGAACAAGTATCCTTTGCCGAGGATTGATGACTTGTTCGATCAGTTGCAAGGATCGGTGGTGTACTCAAAGATTGATTTATGCTCTGGATATCACCAGTTGCGAATTAGAGACGCTGATGTGGCGAAGACAGCTTTTTGGACGAGATATGGGCATTATGAGTTTCTTGTGATGTCGTTTGGGTTGACGAATGCCCCAGCTGTTTTCATGGATTTGATGAATCGCGTCTTCAGTGAGTACATCGATCGGATTGATGACTTGTTCGATCAGTTGCAAGGATCGGTGGTGTACTCAAAGATTGATTTATGCTCTGGATATCACCAGTTGCGAATTAGAGACGCTGATGTGGCGAAGACAGCTTTTTGGACGAGATATGGGCATTATGAGTTTCTTGTGATGTCGTTTGGGTTGACGAATGCCCCAGCTGTTTTCATGGATTTGATGAATCGCGTCTTCAGTGAGTACATCGATCGGTTCGTGATTGTCTTCATAGATGACATCTTAGTGTACTCGAAGAGTTTGAGAGAGCATAAGGAGCAACTGAGATTGGTGTTGCAGAGATTGAGAGACTCGCAGTTGTACGCCAAGTTCAGTAAGTGTGAATTTTGGCTTGATAGAATTATCTTTTTGGGTCATGTTATTTCAGCGCAAGGAATTTTGGTGGATCCGAGTAAGGTCGAAGCAGTTCTTAACTGGGAGAGACCTAGGAATGTTTCGGAAATCCGTAGTTTCTTGGGATTGGCTGGCTATTACAGACGTGTTATCAAGAAGTTCTCCTCGATAGCCAGGCCTATGACTCAGTTGACTCAGAAGGATAGGAAGTTCGTATGGACTGACGAGTTCGAGTCTAGTTTTCAGATGTTGAAGGAGAAGTTGACTACTGCTCCTGTTTTGGCTCTACCGTCTGGATCTGGAGGATTTGTTGTATGCTCCGATGCTTCTCTGAATGGATTGGGATGTGTTTTGATGCAGAACGGGTACGTGATTGCGTATGCGTCTTGACAGTTGAAGCCTCACGAGACAAGGTACCCCGTTCATGATTTGGAATTGGCTGCGATTGTGTTTTCCTTGAAGATTTGGCGACACTATCTGTATGGTGAAGAATTTGTGGTGTACACCAACCACAAAAGCTTGAATTACATCTTCACGCAGTCAGATTTGAATATGAGGCAACGTCGTTGGATGGAGTTGCTCAAGGATTTTAACTGTGAGATTCAGTATCTGCCTGGGCGAATGAACTTAGTAGCCGATGCTTTGAGTAGGAAAGCCCATCCTGATATGTTAGCATCTTTGAGTATCTCGAGAGTCTACGAGCAGTTGAGTACTTCTGGTTGGATATTCCAGCCGGGTGATCAGTACTTCTTGGTTTCTTTGATTCGGGTTGAACCGCAGATCGTGAGTGACATTAGGGAAGCGCAGAGGATTGATCCCTATATCCATGAGTTGAGGATTAAAGCCCGAAGTGGTCAGTCTGATGATTTTTCTGTTACTTCTGATGGTTGTCTGATATTTCTAGGGAGATTGGTGGTTCCAAACCTAATCGACTTGAAATAAACTATTATGAATGAAGCGCATTGTAGTCAGTACAATGTGCATCCGAGAGAGAGGAAGATGTACCATGACTTGAAGTCTCACTACTGGTGGGCAGGTATGAAGAGCGACATCTCTGGTTTTGTTGCTAAGTGTTTGAATTGCCAGCAGTTCAAGGCGGAGAGGATGAGACCTGGTGGATTGTTACAGAGTTTAGAGGCGTCCCAATGGAATTGGGAGCACATCGCCATGGATTTTGTGACTCATTTACCTCGATCGAGTAAGGGATGCGATGAGATTTGGGTAGTGATATATCAACTCTCGAAGTCAGCCCATTTCATTCCCTATGATGTGAGGTGTTCGATGAAGAAAATGGCGAAGTTGTATGTCGATCATGTGGTTAGATTGCATGGAGTTCCTATTTCGATAGTGTCCGATAGAGATCCAAGATTCACATCTCGATTTTGGAAGAGCTTGAGCAGCGATGGGTTCGAGATTGGCTATGAGTACAGCCTATCACCCACAGACATATGGTCAATCTGAGCGGACCATTCAGACTTTAGAAGATATGCTGCGTGCAGTTGTGATGGATTTCAGTGGTCCTTGTCCTTAGTCGAGTTTCCGTATAACAACAGCTACCAAGTGACTATTGGGATGGCTCCATTTGAAGCTTTGTATGGTCGCAAGTACAGATCTCCAATCTGTTGGGAAGAGGTTGGTGAGAAACAGTTTTCTACTCCTGAGTCTGTACAGCATATGAAAGATCAGATTAATTTGATTCGTAGTAGGATGAAGGCTGCACAATATAGATTTACCAGCTATGCTAACCAAAGACGTCGACCGTTAGAGTTTGAGGTTGGCGATCGTGTGTTTCTTAAGATTTCTCCTTTCAAGAGTGTTATGAGATTCAGATTTAAGGGCAAATTGGCTCCTAGATTCGTTGGTCCTTTTGAGATTGTTGAGCGGATTGGGCAGTTAGCTTATAGATTGAGGCCGCCTGATGAGTTAGCATCGATACATGACATTTTTCATGTGTCAATGTTTAGAAAATATGAGCCAGATCATTCCCACGTTTTGAGAACCGATGAAGTTGAGCTAGATTATGCCTTGAGTTATGTTGAATATCCAGTGCAGATTCTGGATAGGAAGTAGAAACAGTTAAGGAACAAGATAATTCCGTTGATAATGGTCCAATGGAGTAAGCATGGCCGAGAAGAAGCTACCTGGGAAGTTGAGGAGAAGATGAGACAAGACTGGCCTCATCTATTTGAGCACTGGCAGTGAGAATTCCAGGTAAATTCTATGATTTGATTCGAGTTGTTCAGTTGTTTGTGTGTTGCTGGAAATGTTTGGTTTGAATTCTTCCCTGTTGTGCCTTTGATTTCGAGGAAGAAATCTCTTAAGTTGGGGAGAATGTGAGGATTGAGAAATTCGAATAGTGATTAATCAGTTTTGCTTAGGATTAGTCACGAGATTTTAGGGATTTCGAATTTCAGATTTTGAGGAATTGGAGTTCAGCAGTTGCATTTTGCTAGCGGGAAATGATCCCAGTAGCGTTTTAGCAGTATGGTTTGTCGTTGGGAGAAGTAAAGCCAGCAGCGTTTTTATGCAAAGGCTTGCGGGAAATTCAGCTGTTGGTATTTCAGTAGTAGCGTGATCAGTTTTGAGCTATTACGTGATGAAGTCAGCAGTGAGTTGCATGAGCATTCAGCTGGAGAAGAATTTGTTGGAAGTTGTTGCACGGGCGTGAGATTGAACGAGATGACGCCACGTGTTGGTCAACCCTGAGGAGTTGACTGCTGATGTTCTAACGCTAATCAGCCGTTGCCTTTGCAAGGGAGTTGATTCAGTAGAGTGATCAGCTGTTGGTTTGAGTGACCAGCTGCTGGTAGTGAGGCGACGTCGTTTTACCTTTGCTAGCGGGTAACGAAGCTACGTCATTTGGATAAGTTGGAACGACAGCGTTTTGGTAACGCTTTGTGTCAGCTGTTGGTCGATGGGAGAGAGAGATCTACTGGCAGATGAGGAAGTGATGCTACGTCGTTTTGATATTATTTTAGATTCAGCTGTTGGAGCGCTGCGACGACGTTTTGATTAGTTGGTACGGCGTCGTTTTGATGTTTCGCTGTGTAGTGCAACGTTTGATTGTATCAACTGATTCGATTGAAGGGAAACGCTGGTTCCAATTGTAAGATCTCTACTGTAGCATTACCTGACGAATGGTTTAGGGGAACACCAGCTGTTGTATGGAGATTTATATATGCAAGTGTTGAGCAACACTTAGATTATTTCCACCCGATATTTCTTATCTTCATCTTCGAAACCCTTGATAGCTACTGTTCACATGAACATTTCTTCCCTTGATTTCTGTCGATTCCAGCCGTTGTTTTGAACGAGATTAGTGGCGCTGGATTCTTCTTGAGTTGCTCTTTCGATTGATACTTGCTAGGAGGCCTGAGTCGGCATTGGAGAGAAGCGCGAAGAACCTGTTTGTTCGAAGATTTTCGTGAGATCTGAACCGTGTGTTCTTTGGTTCTTCTGGGAGGTGGAGTAAGTGTTTCCAACTAGTTTTAAGTTAGTTCAGATGTTAATCCTGCGTAGAACGGTAGAACTGGAATTTAGTTCTCGGCCGTAAGCACTAAGCGGGTTGGACTTAGTGTTGAGCTGATATATATTAGATGTTGTGACAGATTTAAGGCACAGGATAGCTTCTGCCGAGGTTGAGGAGGTCAGGAGAAAGTTGGTTTGCTTAGGCTGAGTTCTGCCGTGCCTTTGAGAAATCTTTTGAGGTAGATTGAAGCTGTGAGGTACGAATTGAGCAGCTCTAATAGCTTTGAGTGTGGACATGGCTATATTTCGTGTTATGAATTCTATGTTGAATTGAGGGATGAATTACGTGAACAGATTTTACATGCTTTGGTTATTGATGCTCTGTTTTCATGTATTGTTATTGTATGCATTTAGAATTGATTATTGAATGGCATTCATGCATACATCTTGAGCCAGATTGATTGATTGATGTCCCTTTTGAGAGCCACGTTGTTACTGGCCGACAGATGTGTCGTGCCTGAAAAGTCCAACGCTATCATCGGAGTGGTAACTGTCGGATTCGAGTGTCTACCACCGAGCTGTGATGGGCTGACGGGCCCTGAAGATCACGGACCGATGATTTCCCCGGTTGATATACTATGTGGGTATAGAGGCTCGACTTGAGATGATTTGCCATTTGATGCACTGGTCTTGATTACCAATTCCTTGATAGCCTCATGCATTTCATAACATTGATTTATAGCATGTTGCATGATTTTCTGTTTTTATGGCTCTTCGTACTGAGGCTTGACCTCGTATTTCTTTTCCTTCTTTTGTGTCTTTTGGGTCTGTGTTACCCATTTGCAGGATCTTCAGGTAACCAAGCTGGACCGAGTGGAGCGCCAGCTGGTCGATCCCCATTCCCTTGAGTCCCAGTTATATATTGTATTATGTATTGAACCAGGGGATGCCCTGTGTTTTTTGGGTCTGTGTTACCCATTTGCAGGATCTTCAGGTAACCAAGCTGGACCGAGTGGAGCGCCAGCTGGTCGATCCCCATTCCCTTGAGTCCCAGTTATATATTGTATTATGTATTGAACCAGGGGATGCCCTGTGTTTATATGTATATGGGGATCTATATCTTATTTGGGATTTTATGTTATCTGTTTTGCTTGAGTTTTATTTAACTCGTATTTCGATTATTGATATTTTGAATGACGATTTGAGTTCAGGCCCAAATTATTTCGAAAATTTTTAAGCCTGATTTTACGTTTCCGTGATTATGTGCTTGTTTGTGCGTTAATCTTGAGTGATTAGCACGGGGCCTGACATCTCTGCAAAAAGTTGTTCCGAAATCTCCACAGTTACTCCATTCACTGTACTAACCACCAATCCATCTCTCACTGATCCATTTTCAAAGAACTCCAACAGTGCAGCTTCGTGAATCACTGCGGGGCAGCCCAGAAATCCTTTCAATCCAGTAGACACAAGGTATTCGAACATCGCCACCATCCCGGCGTTGTCCATAGCAAGAACAGATTCAAAGCAAACATGGACGGTGTTGACAAACAAAGAAGATGCCATTGCAGATTTGTAGATGAACTTAGAGTACGCCTGAAAAAGATTTGCAAGAGAACACACACAGAGAATACGAGCACAAGAATACACGAGAGCAAATATGAAAGGTAAGTGAAAAAGGTAAAATAGGAAATGCCGTAATATATTTAGAGAATTGTAAACGATTAGAGAGAGAAACGATGTAGATGTGACGATTGGAATGATGACAACCACGTGTCAATCATCCGATGGCACGTACAAATTTTTAAATGATGTTGAAAAGATTTTATTAAAATGACGAAATAGAGAAAGTATTTTAAAAAGATTTTGAAAAGATTTTACCCGTACAAGAAAAAGGATAAAAAGACGCGCGCCAAAATTGATATCGCCACAGCTGGTACAGCGATTTGTAATAACATCACTGCTGATTTTAATGTATCGCTGAGGGTAAGGCAGGAGCTGATCATAAATAAGCATCAGCTGTATATATGTGACTTCTTAATATATCAAGACTTCACATATTCAGCTGATGTCGCGCTTAACAAATCAGATCCTGGTTCCCCCTACGACTGATATCCTCCAATGCAATATGCTTGCCTCAGCTGAAAGTCTATGCGTTCCCCCTGAACAAAAGACTTGCAGCTGATTTAAGCAACAACTGACAACCTGAAAATTGTTAGCGCACAGACAAATCAAGGCAATTCAAGGAGACCTAATATGTTTGTAAAATAAGAAAACTTAGCGTCTGGTAGAGGTTTGGTGAAGATGTCAGCTACTTGCTGCTCAGTCGACACGTACTCCAACCGGACGCTTTATTTAGCACGTGGTCCCTTATAAAATGATGCCTGATGTCTATGTGCTTTGTCCTCGAATGCAGTACTGGATTTTGGGTGATCGCGATCGCACTAGTGTTGTCGCAGAGAATAGGCGCTTCAGAAGTATCGATGCCATAGTCCTTCAGCTGATGTTGTATCCAAAGAATTTGAGCACAGCAGCTGCCAACTACGAGGTACTCTGCTTCAGCCGTGGACGTTGCGATTGACGTATGCTTCTTACTAAACCAAGAAATCAGTCGATCTCCCAAGAATTGACAAGTTCCACTGGTGCTCCTGCGATCAATCCTGCATCCTGCGTAGTCTGCATCACTATAACCTATTAGTTGAAAGCCTGAGTCTTTGGGATACCAAGACCCACGTTGGAAGTGTTAGAGAGATGCCCAACTAGCCAACTTGTGGCGTGTGGGTTCATAGACTCTTGTATGAAACGATATTTATATATGATATTCGCATTTATTTATGGCATTATTTACTTTCATTGTGTTGTATAATGATTAACAATTGCGTTGAGTAAAGACCTAGAATGCACTATAGTGTATGTTAGATGTGATAGTGGGTATGACGGCTATCATGAAACACATCTAATAGTCACTGTGTATTCTGAACATGTTCCTAGTCGATTGGGCCGTCAAAACAAGGATAAGGCCGCCCGAGCTAGAGACTAGTATCTGCAATGCGAAGTACAATATTTCATTGGTAGGGAACATTGTGATGTTTGGAGCATGCAGATAGATAGTGACCTGGTGATCTATCGAACTACCCTCGTTCGGACTCTCCAAGTGGTTACCATTTGTCGAGTGGATAAGTCTGAGGTCTTGGTTGTACTGATTAGTCCTCACGACTCGAAACGTCATTGAGACTCTACGTGATAGGCGCCTCACTTTGACCCGTTTTCCGACTCACTTGGGGTCGTTAGGCGGCGGGATTGGGTGAGGCCCCGATGCATG
>KV003198.1:13153-35123 GCA_001598015.1 Dorcoceras hygrometricum | reverse complement strand
TGAGTCGCCGGAAAATTGTTCCGGCCAACTTGACGAGGAGAATCCGTCCGCACCGATCTCGTCAGGCCTTCTAGTGCAGGCTGACGAAGGAGTCTCGTATCCGGTCGTGGACCTGATTGACGTTATCTACCGCAGTCTACCGTGAAGTTAGCCGCCGCCCCCTCTCCTCAAGCCTCACGCCGCCGCCGCCGGTGCACGCCGCCGCCGCCGCTTCGCCGGAAATCGTTACGGCCAATTTTGACGAGGAGAATCCGTCCGCGCCGATCTCGTCAGGCCTTATAGTGCAGGCTTACGAAGGAGTCTCGCTTCTGGTCATGGACCGCATTGACGTTATCTACCGCAGTCTACCGTGAAGTGCCGGTTTCCTCGAGAAACTGGTCGGAGCCAGGCACGAGTTGCCAGCAAGGTAGTCATCTAAACGCCCTATGAATGTCATAGATTATCTGTTCTATTGAATTGTATTGATCATCTCCCGGAATTTTTTGTTCTTCAGCTGCCTCGCCGGGAGGCGTGATCCGGATCCGCCGAGGTTCCCCAACACCTAGGAGATCCGAAAGGGTTCCTAGGGATCCTGAGAGATATGGTTTTCTCCTTGAAGATGATCAAGGTGATCAAGTTGTTGGATCTGATCCAAGAACTTTCAAGGAGTCAATTTCCGAGTAATTTGTGGCTTGAAGCAATGCAGTCTGAGTTTGACTCAATGCATGCTAACCAAGTTTGGACTCTTGTTAATCCTCCCGAAGGAATTGTTCCTATTGGATGCAAATGGGTATACAAGAGGAAAATTGGGCCTGATGGTAAGGTAATGACCTAAAAGGCACGACTGGTCGCGAAATGTTACACTCAAAGGCAAGGTGTTGACTATGATGAAACATTCTCGCCAGTCGCAATGTTCAAGTCAATTAGAATCTTACTAGCCATAGCCGCATGGTACGACTATGAGATATGGCAAGTGTATTTGAAAACTGCGTTCCTTATTGGAAACAGTAAGGAAGAGATCTATATGACGCAGCCTGAGGGTTTGACATCTGTTGGAAGCGAGCATAAGGTATGCAAGCTTCAGAGATCAATCTACGGTCTCAAACAAGCATCGCGAAGTTGGAACCTGAGATTCGATGAAACAATTAAGGAATTTGGTTTCATCAAGAATCCCGAGGAGCCATGTGTATATAAGAAGGTAGTTAAAAGTGCTGTGACATTCCTTGTACTTTATGTTGATGACATTCTACTCATTGGGAATGATGTAGGAATGCTGCAGTCAACTAAAGTCTGGTTGTCTAGTAGATTTTCGATGAAGGACATGGGTGAAGTATCCTATATTCTTGGAATTCAGATCTATCGGGATAGATCGAAACGGATGCTCGGACTCACCCAGGCCACCTACATCGATACCATACTTAAGAGGTTCTCTATGGAAGAGTCGAAGAGAGGACACCTACCTATGTGCCACGGGGTCACTCTATCTAAGTCTATGTGTCCGAAGACTGATGAGGAGATAGAGAGTATGACACGTGTGCCATATGCCTCGGCAATATGTAGTATTATGTATGGCATGATCTCGACTAGACCGGATGTCGCATATGCTCTGAGTGTCACGAGCCGCTACCAGGCCAACCCCGGCCAATTGCATTGGAAGGCTATGAAGGATATTCTTAAGTACTTACGAAGGACTAAGAATATGTTCATGGTCTATGGGGGTGGTGAACTGAAACTGGAAGGCTACACTGATTCTAGCTTCCAATGTGACGTGGATGGTTCGAATTCAACCTCTGGATTTGTATTCATGCTCAATGGTGGTGTTGTCTCCTGGAAGAGTTCCAAGCAAGACACCATCGCGGATTCAACCACTGAGGCTGAGTACATCGCAGCATCAGCTGCTGCTAAGGAGGCGGTTTGGATAAGGAATTTCGTCCAAGAGTTGGGCGTCATTCCTGATGGAGTTGGTCCAGTCCCGGTGTACTGCGACAACACGAGTGCCGTTGCACAAGCAAAGGAGCCTAGGTCTCACCAAAGATCCAAACATATACTGAGAAAATACCACATAATCCGGGATATTGTGGCTAGAGGTGACATAGCAGTTGAGAGAGTCGCCTCTGCGGACAACATTGATGATCCACTTACGAAGCCCTTTCCAGGACCATTGTTTGAAAAACATCGCGAAACGATGGGACTGCGTCTGATGAGTAGTTGGATTTAGGGCAAGTGGGAGATTGTTAAAGTAGATGCCAAACTAGCCAACTTGTGGTGTGTGAGTTCATAGACTCTTGTTTTATATATGATATTCGCATTTATTTATGGCATTCTTTACTTTCATTGTGTTGTATAATGATTAACAATTGCGTTGAGTAAAGACCTAGAATGCACTATAGTGTATGTTAGATGTGATAGTGGGTTTCGGCTATCATGAAACACATCTAATAGTCACTGTGTATTCTGAACACGTTCCTAGTCGATTGGGCCGTCAAAACGAGGATAAGGCCGCCCGAGCTCGAGAATAGTATCTGCGATGCGAAGTACCATGTTTCATTGGTAGGGAACATTGTGATGTTCTGAGCATGCAGATAGATAGTGACCTGGTGATTTATCGAACTACCCTCGTTCGGACTCTCCAAGTGGTTATCATTTGTCGAGTGGATAAGTCCAAGGTCTTGGTTGTACTGATTAGTCCTCACGACTCGAAACGTCATTGAGACTCTACAAGATAGGCGCCTCACTTTGACCCGTTTGCCGACTCACTTGGGGTCGTTAGGCGGCGGGATTGGGTGAGGCCCCGATGCATGTAGGAGTCGATGCATCGTTGTCGAGGATTCATCGCTCGCAGACATGCATGGATATCCTATGTTATCTGAGGAGACGATAGTGTATAAATCTCTGGCCAGAGTACTAGAAGTGTTTTTGGTAATAGGGTTTACCTAGTTACACTCGCGATGTCACTATTCGATCTCCAAGATGTGTGCATAGCTATCGGATCTATAACGACTCTCGATTTACCAACGGTCGTTGATCTGATCGGGATATATGGATTGAAGGGACCGTACTGTACGCTAACCACGTACAACTGGTTCTTGCAGGCACTATCAGTGATACCTAGGGGATCATGGGGCGATGTTGCTAGACGCTCTTACCATGATCCGATGGGCAAGTCCGGAATTGTGATTCCGGAGCCACAATGGTTGTGGGCCCACGGCTAGCTGTATCCCTAAACCATTGAGGGTCACACAAGTACTGGATTCGAGATTCCTGCATGGATACTGAGCTCAATGTGTTGAGCATAGGAGGAGGATTTTAGGGAGTGCGACTTCCCAAAAGTTGGAGGACTAAATTGCAATTTAGGGTTAGATGATCTGAAAAATTGTTTTTCATATCATAACATTCAGTTTTGGAAACTGAGTCGATCGGTACGATCTGATCGGCGATCGGAGTTACGATGAAGTCGCAGCGATGGATATCGTCATTTGGACCCGGGCCCGTTGGGCCGGTCCAAGTCCATTGATAGTCTGTTTAATTAGACTTAAGACTTAATTGGTGACAACTTATCAATTGATTCATATTACACAACTCCTTAACCCTAACCCTAAAGCACGGCCGCCCCCTCTCCCTCTCCTCCCACGCCGCCCGGCGATCGGAGTTACGATGAAGTCGCAGCGATGGATATCGTCATTTGGACCCGGGCCCGTTGGGCCGGTCCAAGTCCATTGATAGTCTGTTTAATTAGACTTAAGACTTAATTGGTGACAACTTATCAATTGATTCATATTACACAACTCCTTAACCCTAACCCTAAAGCACGGCCGCCCCCTCTCCCTCTCCTCCCACGCCGCCGCCGCCCGCCGTTGATTGATCGGACTTGCTCCGATCAGTTTTTTGAGGAGAATCCGTCCGCATTGATCTCGTCAGGCCTTCTAGTGCAGCCTGACGAAGGAGTCTCCCTTCCGGTCGTGGACCTGATTGACGAATCTACAGCCGCCTACCGTGAAGAGCCGATCTTCTTGTAATTCCGGTTGGAGCCAGACGCAAGTCGCCAGCAAGGTAATATACTAAGCGCCCTATGAATGGTTCGTAGTTTATAGCGCTGTTTTATTGTATTGAACGTTTCTCGGTGCTAATTTTAATCTTCCGCTGCGCCGCCGGGAAACGGGATCCGGATCCGCCACCGCTTTTCCAACAGGAAGTACCCTTAAGATATTTTAAAATCATTTTTACGATATGTAATGTGATTGCTTTGGCTCTGCTTAGAATCTAGCACACATACAGACAGCAAACATGATGTCTGGTCTGCTAGCATTTAAGTAAAACAAAGAGCCTATAATACCGTGATAAAGTGATACCTCAATGGCAGTTCCAGCTTCATCTTTATCCATTTTGATTGAGGAGCTCATTGGGGTAGCAGCTGCTGAACAGTTGTCCATGCCAAATTTCTTCAGCAGTTCTTTCGTGTATTTAGCCTGGTTAATGAAGATTCCATTCTCCAGCTGTCGTACTTGTAAGCCCAAAAAGAACGTCAGCTCCCCCAGCATGCTCATCTCAAATTTATCCTGCATCAACTTTAAAAACTTTTGGCACAGTTTTGGGTTAGTTGACCCAAAAATTATATCATCAACGTATATTTGAACTAATAAGACATGATCAACTTTAATAAATTTAAACAAAGTCTTATCAACAGTGCCTATAGTGAAGTCATGCTCAATAAGAAATTTTTACAGTGTATCATACCAAGCTCTGGGTGCTTGCTTCAACCCATATAGAGCTTTATCCAACTTATAAACATAATCTGGATGTGTATGCTTTATGAAGCCAGGAGGTTGTGCAACATACACTTCCTCTGTTAAGACGTCATTGATAAATGCACTCTTAACATCCATCTGAAAGACTTTGAAGTCTTTAAATGCAGCATATGCAAGAAACATGAGGATGACTTCTAATCTAGCTACTGGTGTGAAGGTTTCATCAAAATCTATGCCTTCCATTTGACTAGATCTTTGAGCTACCAGTCTAGATTTATTTCTAGTTACTACGCCATCTTCATTCAGTTTGTTCCTAAAGACCCAACGAGTTCCTATGACTGAATGATTAGAGGGTCTAGGTACAAGTTTCCATACATTTTTACGCTTAAACTGATTTAATTCTTTTTGCATTGCATCTATCCAGCTGGGGTCAGCTGAAGCTTCATCTATTTGCTTAGGTTCTATATGAGAGATGAATGCAGAATCAAAATGATCATGTGATAGCTGGCCTCGTGTGCGAACAGGAGAATGAATGTTACCTATGACCTGCTCAGGTGGATGATTGTTATTCCACCGGAGATCAGATCCAATGGGATTTGCTCCTTGTTGTATTTGAGTGTCTGGCTGGATTGCAACATGTGGATCAGCTGACAACAATTGATATTCTTCGTTATTGGCTTGTGCGTCAGGTTCCAGTTGTTGAGATGGTTGTTCCAGATGTGAGCTTGGATCAGATCTTGTATCAGTTGTTGGTCTGGATTCCAACTATGTGATGTGCTTGCGACTGATGCTTCAGCTGGTGGTCTAGATACCAATTGATGAGTGATTGTATCTCATTCATCAGCTGTTGGTTTAGATACCAATTGATAAGTGCTTGCGACTGGTGCTTCAGATGTTGGTCTTTGTGTAGCAAGATCTGTTTGTGCAACATATTTTTGAGCACCATCTGGTTGAACAGCATCTGTTGGAGCAACAGCTGGTTGAGCAGCATCTGGTTGAACGATGGTTGCTCCTACTCCAACAGCTGGTACACCTGGCGAGATCTGATCCTGCGTAGAGTCAACGTTAGTTAAATCGATGACTACTGGATTACCTGTCAGATCTTGTTGCGCGTTAGTGTGTGGTGTGTCCAGTGCTGGTTCCATCTCTGCTGAATATCTTTGTGGAGTCACGTCATCATCTGAGTCATCAAGATTGTTGATTCCAGACATGAACACAAATCATGTAGGCTTGCAGCTGAGTTGGATCTGAAGCTTGTTTCATCAAACACCACATGAGCGGATTCTTCGAATGTTAGACTTATGTTGTTGAATACGCGATATGATTTGCTAACAGCTGAATAACCTAAAAATATACCTGCATCAGATTTTGGTTCAAAAGATGTTAGGTGCTTCTTGCCATTATTATGAATAAAACATCTGCACCCAAACACCCTGAAATAAGATATATCAGGTTTCTTGCCATGCCAGATCTCATATGGGGTTTTATCGTGCATCCTATTAATCATAGATCTGTTTTGAGTGTAACATGCTGTGTTAACTGCTTCTGCCCAAAATTTTTGTGAAATACCAGAATAAGCAATCATAGACCTAGCAGCTTCTTTTAAAGTACGGTTTTCTTCTCTCAGCTAACCCATTCTGCTGAGGAGTTCTAGCTGCTGAAAGCTCATGCTTTATCCCTAAGTATTCCAAATAATAAGTAAATTTTTGATTTAAAAATTTAGTAGCACAATCACTTCTTATGCGGTTGATTGAACAAGACCTGTCATTTTGCAAACGTTTCAAAAGACGTATCAGCTGGTCGGCAGTTTCAGATTTTGCTTTTAAATCCAACACCCACGTATATTTTGTAAATCATCAATAACAACTAGGGTGTAGTTCGTTCCCCCTAAGCTAGTTACGGGTATAGGACCAAAAAGATCCATATGTAAAAGCTCTAAGCTACGGGAAGAACGTTTACCGCCTTTCTTTTAAAAGTGGATTTGATTTGTTTACCAAGCTGACAAGCGTCACAAATCTTGTCGTTAGAAAAATTGATTTTTGGCATACCAGAAACCATATCATGTTGACTCAATTTGGCAAGTGTTTTGAAGTTTAGATGATTCATTCTTCGATGCCACAGCCAGCTCTTGGAAGAGTCAGCTGCAAGGCACAACCGTTCAGATTTCAACTGCTCTGACCAATCGATAATGTAGGTATTCCCCTACCTACCAATACAGTCAGACCATTTGCGCTCTGAACTATGCAAGTGTGTTGTTGAAACTTAACTATGTAACCCTTGTCACATAGATGACTAATGCTAATTAAATTATAACGTAAATTATCAACAACTAAGACGTCTGAAATAGAGATGTTACCGTGGATAAGCTTACCCTTACCCACAGTGTTACCGTATGCGTTATCACCAAACACGATTTTTGCTCCTTTGTGTGGAACTACGTCTGATAGTAGCTTTTGTTTTCCCGTCATGTGTCGCGCACAGCTGCTGTCCAGGTACCACAAAGTTGATACATCTACTGGTTCATACCTGTTGTCCTGCAATCATACAAACAGCTTTTGGTACCCAATTTTACTTGGGTCCAGATCGGATTACCCCTTTCGGGACCCATACTTGAATTACCTTGACAGTTTTTCCAGTACTAGAGTCCGTGAGGGTCTGTGCAAAACTATGGTGAGATCTATTGAGTGTTGATTTCATATTTTGACCATTTAGATCCCTCCTCGGCTGAACCTTTCTCCAACCATATTTTACCTTCGTTGAATTACGCCTTGGCTGGTTAGGAGCAAACGACTTAGAACCAGCTTTCGCTTTGTCTTTCTCCAATTTGTTCTTTAGCCAGCTGGGCTTGGAATTCTCAGTCTTTGATAGCCGATACCAGCTTTTCTTTTATGGTTCAAATTCTGAGAGGTCTGGTCATTATATGTCATCCAACTCACAGCTGTCATATGTCACACTGGCCTTGACAAAGCTCATCTTATTGAACTTGTCGTAAACCAGCTGTGACTGAGTACTTGTTTCTCCAGAACTGATTTCACTAACATTGAAACCCAAGCTAGTTCTATCACTTGCTGGCTTCTGAATTCCAAAAAACTTATAAAGAGAAGCAGAAGACTTTGTCCAGGAGCTCATTGTCAAATTTTTTCAATTTCAGACTCGAGCTCACAAGACCTTGATCTCAACAATTCATTCTCAGCCTTCAGCTTACTCAACTCGATTTTTAAACTGTCAGCTTCACCAAGTTCAACAATACTTGGTTCTACTGAACTATTTTTCAAATCATCATTTTCAGCTTTAACTTCCTCGAATGTATGAGAAAGCTTCCTGTACTCTTTGACCATATCATTAAGTGCACTGACAAGGTCTTCTCATGTAAATTCGACATTGGAGAAATCAAATACCTCGTCATCTTAAGTTTGATCAGCCACGAAACAGTGAACTTCCTCCTGTTCACTATCGCTGGATGAGGAGCTGCTAGATGTAGAATCTGAATCTGTATCAGCCCAGTTTTTGGTGCTTTCCTCAGCAACCAGTACTTTGCGATCATTCTTACGGCTGGGTCTCTTATCGCCTCTTGTCCTCATCCTTCTATCCTTGGATTTGTCGACAGTTCTCTCATTTGTCTTGTCATATTGTTTGTATCGATCCTCCTTCTTTTCATCTCTTCTGTATCTGTCTTCCTTCTTGGGCCTGTTGCAATCAGCTGCAAAATGCCCTGGTCGTCCACAATTAAAGCAATTCATATCAGATGCAACTTTATAATTTTTATGGACATTATTATAAGGAGTAGAAGGGTTGTAGGATCTTCTCAAATATTTCCCAAACTTATTAACGAAGAGGGACATGACATCATCGCTGAGTTGATCAGCCGTCTTGCTAGTGCTTGGAGAGCACTGTTCAGTCGTTGTAGCAGCTAGTGCTTTTGTCGGCTGGTATGTCGAGGGTCTAGCTTCTGCTCTTGTCTCCAACTCAAACTCATAAGCTTTTAGGTTTGCAAACAAGTCATGAAGCTCCAGCTTGTTCAGATCTTTGGATTCCCTCATAGCCATTGTCTTCACATCCCATTCCCTGGGCAACGCTCTCATCACCTTCAACGCCAGCTCTCTGTTGCTATACTCTTTGCCAAGACTCGTCAATTCAATAACAACGGCACTAAATCTTTCATCGAACTCTGTCATGGTCTCTCCATCCTTCATCTTGATCGATTCATACTTCTGTTGAGCGACAGTCAGCTTGTTCTCCTTCGTTTCATCATTTCCTTCACATATTTGAGTCAGCTTCTCCCATATTTCCTTAGAAGTGGCGCAGGTCTTGATCTTACTGAACATGTTTTTGTCCAGCGTCTTGTAAAGGATATCCCTGGCCACATTGTCTAGATTTGCCTTACTTTTGTCCTCATTAGTGTATTCATGTCTGCTCTTTTCTAGAAACTGAGGCTCGCCATCGGATATTGCAAATGCTAAGTTTGGCTTCATTATCTTCAACGGCCTTTCTGTGATAACAGACCGCATGTCGTCATCGTGAGCAGCCAGATGCGCCTGCATGCGAATCTTCCAATCATCGTAGTCCTCCTTAGAAAACATGGGAATCTTGTTGTGAGAAGTCGACATTTTAAAATATAATGAAGCACAAACAACAACTGTTCAATACTGAGATGCGCAGGCTCTGATACCAATTGATAGGATCAATATGGTTTGAAAAACAGCTGCAAGAGTTCAGAAGGGGGGGGGGGTTGAATGAACTCTTGGTATTTTCAAATTTTCGAAACATTTTAAAACAGTTTTACAAGCACCCGCTTAACTTAAATCCAAGTTACCAGATTTAAGGATCTCAGTTTAAATCAAATTTCTCGGCTAACAAAAAGTGCGGAAAGAAGCTGATTAATTTGTGAACAGATTAAAGCAGTAAGTAAATGCAATAATGTAAAAGTTTTAAGGGTCGAGAGTTTGTTTATGGAAGTTCGGATATCAATATCCTACGTGTACCCTTCTTCCTTTTCAGGAAGGTTCCACTAGAAGATTTGATGGTTACAGGCCTTCTGCAAACACCCAATCACCGAGCCTCGCTCCAGGTGAACTCCTAGCAACACCAATCACAAAGCAGTCGCAGCTGCTGTTTACAACACTGGGTAAATTTCAAACGGCCTTTAGATAGCACGTTTGTTACAGACTCAATCTAGAATAACAACAGTGAAAACAGATCTATTGAGACTGTATATCTTCTGGTTTCTAAACAAAGAAACGCGATTCAACAAGTGAACCAGAAGATGACTCGAAGGTAATGTTTGTGAAAATAAACACTTGTGTTCTTCGAGTTTGTGAGCTTTTGAGAGATAACTTCAACAGAGAGTAAGCTCGAGAATTATGGAGACAATAAATGACTTGGACGAAGAAATCAAAGATTGTGAGTGACCGAGAGAGAGCTTCTTCAGTTCAAATATCAGCTCTATATATACTCTTCGTCCTCCAATGGTCATTTAATTTTGTAAAGGAAACAAAATCCCTTTTGAAAATCTGTTAATCGTGCCACCGTATATCCTGCTCCACCAAATGGTAAATTGCACATCGTCAGAGCCAATTTGTCGTCTTACCATATTTGTGCAATCACCGTAAAACGTTCTCTATAAATTGTGTGCTATTTACCCAAAATAGTACCAACGTTGTCTCCTTAATTCCAGGCAATAGTACGATTCAATTTACACCATTGATTCTTTACATTTTGAATATATGATTGCGTTTGAATCGATTTTCCGCTTGCGCCTGAATTCTCTTATTGCTAATACAGCTTTTCCTTTCTTGAAGAAGATGAATAGTTCATTGCTGAAGGATACGTGACTATTATTACTGAATAAATAACGCCAACTAAGTCTTTGCAACAGTTAAACCAACGTCTGAATTCTAGCGCTAAACCAAACGCTATCGTATCAATTATTCCAACCGACGTAGTTTTGTTGTTTGTTAAAAAACATGCTAACACCAGAGTAGTTGCGTCTGATATCAAATCAACAACTGAATCCCAACGTCTGAATATGCTCGCTACTGAAGTAGAATTCAACTGCTGATCATAACAACCAACGACTGATTATACCAACTGCTGATTAGATATCCAACGTCTGAAATATCCTTCTTTTTGCAAATTGAGAATATGACATAACGGCTGGTTGCAACGACTGAATGTTCCAACAAAAATCACGACTGAATCAAAAGTACTGTAGCCAACTACTGAAAATACTTACTACTGAAATAAATACCCAACTGCTGAAATATGTTGACTACTGAAGTGAATATCCAACTGCTGAATTAATATACTTCTGTCATAAGTACCCAACGGCTGAATGAATATCAAAGTCTGATTGTGTAACCCTTGATCAACATCTGTATTGCTCTTACGGTTGACATAAGAACCCGATACCAGAAACTCATAACCGTATATCTTCAACCTCTGAAATAGTAACCCATCAACTGAGTGCTTCTACTCAACTGCTGAAATATTCCCGAATACCAAGATCTGATATCTAACAACTGAAATATTCAATCCCAATGTATGTCTGGTCAATTCAACATCTGAAGTATACTTTGCTCCAAACATGTAGTTGATCACCTTCAACGGCTGACTGTACAAGTGTTACTTCTCAATATAGAACTTGTTTTATTTTGTTATCACCAAAACTAATAAATTTTGTCTTAACAGGAAGCTACCTGGGCAGTTGAAGAAAAGATGAGACAGGAGTGGCTTCATCTGTTTGAGCGTATGCAGTACTGATTCAGGTAACCTTCTAGCTGTCTGATTTGCGTGTTGAGTGGATTTTATACTCTTGGTGAATGATTTTGGTAAGCACTTGAAGAATGTTGGGATATTATGTGTTTTAGTTGTTGGTGATTCTCTAGTTTTCTTCGATTTTGATCTATGGTTCTGGTCTGATTTTTAGGACGAAATCCTTTTCTAGTTGGGGAGGATGAGGACAAGAAATTGTTATATAATGATTAATGAATTTATTAGATCGGAATGAGTATTTAATCAAAGAAGCGTGCCTTGTGAACTATCGGGTATACAACCTAGGATAACTGGTAAAAGCTGTTTGAAATCAGCTTTGGATGCGGGCAGATTTTAGTAGTTGAGCCCGATATGGAGAGAAATTCCTCGTGCGAGTGAGCTGGTAGCGCTGCGTGGACCGATTTGGTTTGTGATTTAGAGTAGATCAGTTCCGGGTTGTCCAGATCTGGAGGCAGTGCGACATCATTTTGGGTTACCAGTATAGACGCTGGTTGAGTGTACTCTGTGTTGGTGGTGTGATCTGGATGTGCAGCTGTTTGGGCATGATTGGTGCAACGAGTGCGAGCAACTGTGCGTACTAGCTTTGGGGAAACAGCGTGCAGGTATGTACTTGAGCTGGTATTAGCTTTGATGGGTGCTGATATGTGTGCAAGAACTGACGTGAAATGGGATCTGCGGAAGTAGAGTGATCTATTGAGCCAGTGAGCTGATCGTTCTAAGCAGGACTCCTGTGCGACGTTGTTTGGTGGTAGCGAGTTGGTATAGCGTAGAGGAGTCAGATCTGGTGTAGTGCTAAGATCTGAGTTGTTTGACTTTCACCGTAGCGTTGACTTGGAGAATAAATATAAGTGTCGAACACTTAGCCAATTTTAGATCCAATATTCTCTATCTTCTTCCCTGAGAGCCTTCGATACGTATCATTTCTCCAAACCCTTACTGTTCATCCGAACACAAATCCTTCGATTGCCGTCGATTTACGCCGTTGTTTGGAGCAAGGTCGGTGGCGCTGAGTTCGTCTGATGGTCCCAAAAATAGGATCAAAACAAGTACAGGATTTCAGAAGGGGGGGGGGGGGTTTGGAATGAACTCCTTCGTTTTAAACTTTTCAAATTCTTTTCAAAAACGTTTTACACGCGCTGCTTATTTCAGTTAAATGCAAATCTCTCGGCTAACTAAAAAGTGCGGAATGAAGCCGATTAATTTGTGAAGAGTAAGCTATAAATAAATAAGTGCGTAAATGTAAAGAGTAGGGTCAAGAGTTTGTTTCTGGAAGTTCGGATATTAATATCCTACGTCTCCCCTTCTTCCTTATTCAGGAAGGATACACTAGAAGATTTGATGTACTCAGTCCTTCTGCAGACACCCGATCACACAAGCCTCACTTGTATGAACTCCTAGTATCTCCCCAACAATCCACGCAGACGCAGCTGCTGGTTTACAACACTTTGTAATATTTTCAAACGGCTTTTGAGAGCTTGTTTGTTACAGACTCAATGATGATATAACAATGAATACACGTAATTGAGACTGTAAGGTCCTCTGGTTTCTAAACAAAGAAACACGATTCAACACTATGAACCAGAGGATGACTTGAAGGTAAATCAATGAATAGCAATGGTTGTGTCTTCAAGTCTTTGAGCTTTGTGAGAATGTTTCAACAGAAAGTAGCTCAAGAGTATATTTTGACAGTTTTTTTGCAATGGTGAGAGCGAAGGATTGTCTTCAAATCAAAACTGCTGGTATTTATAGTCTTCGCTCAACGGTCATTTTCATCTGTTAAGGAAAGAAAATCCTTTTTGAAATTCTGATAATTCATACCCGTATTCTCTGCTCCACTACAAGGTAAATTGCACATTGTCAGAGCTAATTTGTCGATTTCCTTATCTGTGCAACAACCTCTGTGAATGCGTACTATTTACCCAAAATAGTACCGACGTTGTCTCCTAAATTTCAGGCAATTTGTACGATTCTGTTAATCTTTTCCAATTTGAGTAAACAATCGTATTTGAATTTCTTTATCGCTTGCGCCTGAAATTTCTTCATCCTTGTTTAAAATCTTGCGACTGGAAGACGCTTGAAAGCATGCAACGACTGGTTTTCTTTAACGCGTGCGTTATTCCAGCGACTGGATTCACAAAATACTGTAGCTCTCGACTGGTTCCAATACGCTGTCGTTTCAACTTATTCAAACGACATAGTTTCCAATATACCCTCGACTGGTTAAAAAATAATGTAGCTCTCGTCTGGGTGTACAAACCATTGTAGCTCTCGACTGGTTTTGAAAGCCATCGACTGATTTCAATACGCCGTCGTTCCAACTTATTTAAACGCTGTCGTTTTGCAATCGCTACCATTTTAATTCTTGAGTCTGATTATATGAAGCACTGTAGCTTGAGTCTGGTTGTAACCATCAACTGGTTATACTTCACTGTAACTTGCGACTGATTCGATACCAAAGATTAATTCAATGTAGCCCTCGTCTGATTTACTGTAGCTGGCGATTGGAAAACCCAACAACTAAAATCCAACTATCGAAACCCTGTAAGATCATTTTCTGAGTAAACCTGTCGTCTGGATTCTCAAATAATGTTATCAAAGTCTGAAAGATCCTGATTTAACTTGTCATTTTGTTATCACCAAAACCATAAATTTTGTCCTAAAAATATCCCCCTTTTTGGTGATGACAAAACTTAGCAGTCGAGATAAATGAATAGGCAAAATAACTTGCACAACGACTGCTGAAAACAAATTTCATTAACTTAACAAAAGAAATATTTGTACAAGTTCTATCCTAACTAATATCCTCTTCTCCTCTTATACGATCCACTTCTACTTAGCCTTGTTTCTCTTCTCTCTCTATCTCTTTCTCTGTCAGCCCTCATCATTCTTTCCATAATATCTCGCTGTGCAGCGTCAATGTATGTTGGTGAAATAATCTATGTAGTTCTGATAACATTACCACTGCTTTCACCTTGGTTAACAGGAGTAGGTAGAGGGCGGCGACTGCTGCTTCCTTCCCCCTTTTTGGCATCACCGCCACGAATGTAGTCGACGAGATCGCCAATCTGGGTGGAGAGGCTGAGAAAATCTGCTACCATTTTTGCTTGGAATTCTAATTGCTCACTCTTGATAGCAGCAACCTGCCCATCCAATAAAATAATTTTAGCATCAAGCGCGTTGAACCTGTTCCTGATTGCCAGTGAATCTGTATCAGCAGTGACACCTTGGGCCATAACAGTTTTCTTCAATTCATTGAGACGAAGTATCTGAAGATCATCTTGATTTTGTCCTTCTTGTCGAGCATTCTGTATAAGATTTCGGAAGTAGTCATTTTGGTGTCCCAGAGTTTTTTGAAGATCTCGTTCAATGGTATGGAGTCTAGATAAAATATCACTATGAGCATTATCCATACGCTGTGAGAGAGAAGTTTTCAGATCATCCAGAAGAGGAGAAAGATCGGCAGTAGTAGCTGAGAACGTAGTCTGAACATTCACATTTTCCTCCAAGGGAATAGCATCTCCATGAAGGTGCACTGGAGAATCAAAAGAATCGGTTGCTTGAAAAATCGGAGAGGGAGAACGATACACTGTAGAACCCTCAGAAGAACCAGGCCTACCTCGTCAATACCTTGTACATCAACTTCCTGTATCTCTGCTGAATTCAACTGTACAACGGAATCAACAAAACTGTTGCAATTTATACCCTGTCGAATAATACGACGAAAACGATTGGGTAGCGTCTCTAAAACCTCGACAACGGAACCGCGAACAACAAGATCCCTGCAAAAATTTACTGACCCAACTGGTCATAGACTGCCAAGAAGAGAAAATTGAACGGCTTCCATACAGATCTCAGCCCAAACAATATAATATCCCTTGAAAGAGAAGGCCTGGAATCAATGTCTTGGACAGGTTCAATAAAAACACAAAGTAGGGCAAGATCATCAAGGTAGGGTCGTTGGGGCAGCGCCTCACAATGTCTGGAGTTCACTGGTGTATTGATGGGTCTCCAGTAATCAACCCCTTCCAGGATAAGCCACGACCCATCCACCATGATTTTCGCTCGTATCCAACACTTGGAAGTGATAGAGTGATGATTTGGAGGTATGAAGAAACCTCGATCAATGACAGGCCCTCGAACAAACTAGAACTGGACGGTCGTGTCCACTCCAGCTGGTGCTCTCTCATGTGCCGCAATAGATTTTTCAAGGCAAAGAGGTGAGCAGCACCCAGTAGTTTCAATACTTTCAGATCAATCGCTGAAGTGTGCGTACCTGAGACAAAATTCTTCCGCCTGGCCTCAATAAACTTGCGGAGAAGCAGTTCTCTATATTTAGCAATGATGAGTCTCCGCCGCTGAATGGCAACAAGACTCGAGTCTGTCTCTGCCCACGAGAGAACCTGCCCTTCTTTGGCAAAAATATCCTCCGATTGCAGAGTGGCCAATTTGCGCAAACTGAAAGAACTCACAAAGATAGAAACATCCTCAATCACTTTTTCCCGTAACGCAATCAAGAACTCAATGTCAGCACAAATCAGAGAGAAAATTTCCCGGGCCGGATGTCCCTGAACATCATCTTCAACTAAAATCCCCTTTCCCTTATCGGAAGCATCAATCTGCGGTAGACTAGCCTTGTATGCGTCAACTTCTCGGAACTCAATCCCTTGTCCAAACCTGATTGAAGTGATGGTTGGAGCAAGAGTAGAAGGAAGATATGCATTGAAGGGTATACGGGCCTGATGCTCCTCAATAGATAATAACTCATCATCAGTCGTTCCTTCCGCAGAAAACTGTACCTGCTAGTCCCCACCAGCAGCACCAACATCAATGGTTTCTTCTTCTTCAATATGTGTCACTGGGTGTGACAACTGGGCTATCATTTCGGAGCATTTCATCAAAAGCCCTATCGAACCAGGTTTCTGCCCTATCACTTTGTTTATCATCCTTATCACCAGAAATTGAATCCAACTGATTTAGAACTTGGTTAATAACAGTGTCTGGGTCCTCAGTTGTACCCTCAACAACTGGTACGACAACTGGTTGTTCCACAGACGCAGGAACTGGTTCATCAACTTCAATAGCGTCTTCCAACACCAACTTCCTCTTTCTCTTCTGAGATTTGCGTTTGGGCACAGAGAGTTGTTCCACTGGTGCATCAGTAATAGCATCATCAATTTTAGGAGGCACGGCCTCTTGAGCAATAACCACAGGTTTACCCTTAGTGGTTCTCTTCTTTGCACTGTTTTTGCATCAAGAATCCTTGATTTTGGAAACCCCTTTGATTCCCCTAACATCAATCCCTGCACATTTTGCAAAAGAACACCAATTTTTATTGCAAAACCCTTCGCCTTCCTAGAGCCAGGCGTTACCATGCCCTTTAAAACACTGAACAAAAGACTGCCCCAATTGACTTTTACGTCGAACGTGATAGCCGTCATCAATAAGAATCGATCACGGGTTACCGCATCAAAGGACCCCGCTTTGACAAAAATCGTCTTTGCCAAAATGTCATGCGAAAGACGATATTCTATTTTCATCTCCTTCTTAAAACAAGAAACGCTGACCTGCTCTTTAGATGCAGAAAATAAGCTCCGAGCATGAAAAATCTTATCCTTTGGAACATCAGACAAATCCGTTAAACCCTCAGTCGGTAAATCGAATGCTGTCGCAAAAAAACTCTCAGAAATCTCAACAGTTGTGCCCCTGATGGTGCTGACAACCATTCCGTCTTCTCTAACTGAACCATTTGTAAAGAACTCTAACAGAGCTTCCTCATAGAATACGGCGGGGCAACCAAAAAAGTTCCTTAACCCCGTCGCAATCAAAGTTTCAAACACCTGTGCTAAACCCGCATCGTCCATGTCAAAAACAGAATCAAAATCTATGTGATGGCTGTTGCTGATTAGGGATGATGCCATTGTCGTTGAAAAGTGAGTGAAGAATTCCTGAAAATTATACGCAAGAGAGTACGAGAATACAAATTTGCAAGGTAAGAGACAATGAACAGTGTACCGTAATATATATGGAATACGAAAAGTTACAAACTAGGGAACGGTGTAGATGTGACTTTTGGAATGATGACAAAGACACGTGTCAATCATCCAGTAACGCGTACTATTTTTGAAAATGATATAAAAAAATATTTTCCAAATATTTTAATCGTACAGAGTAAAATATTTGTCAAAAAGATTTTATCGAACAGAATATTTCAAGGAATATTTGTAAAAGAAATATTTTAATCGTAGAGAACTTGCGCCAAAAATATTTAGTCACAACTGCCGCATCTGGTTTTACAACATTGCAACTGGTTTTTAATGTATCGCAAGGTAGACAAGATCTGATCACAAATAAGTATCGACTGTATATATGCAACATCTGAGTGTCCAGACGCAATATATTCAGACGACGTCACACTTAACAATCCAGATCTTGGTTCCCCCTGCGACTGGTACTTACCGCGACTGGTATATACTGTGACTGGTATACATTACGATTGGTATACTCTGCGACTGGTATACTCTGCGACTGGTATACTCTTAACACAAAATGCTTCCCTCGGCTGATTGTCTACTGTTCCCCCTGAACACATGACTTGCAAATGGGTGAAGCGATGGCTAACAACCTGCAAATGTTAGTGCCCAGACAATCAAGGCAATTCAAGGAGACCTAAAACATTTCTAAAATAAGAAAACTTAGCGTCGGGCAGAGGTTTGGTGAATATGTCAGCAACTTGTTGCTCCGTCGACACATACTACAACCGGACGTCCTTATTTAGCACATGGTCTCTGATGAAATGATGCCTGATGTCTATGTGTTTGGTTCTCGAATGCAGCACAGGGTTCTGGGTGATTGCTATCGCACTTGTGTTGTCACAGAGAATAGGATCTTCGGAAGCATCAATGCCATAATCCTTCAATTCATGTTGAATCCAGATAATTTGAGCGCAACAACTGCTGGCAGCGAGGTACTCTGCTTCGGCTGTTGAAGTGGCAATTGACGTCTGCTTCTTACTAAACCAGGAGATCAGTCGATCCCATAAGAATTGACATGTTCCACTTGTGCTCCTGCGATCAATCCTGCAACCTGCGTAATCTGCATCACTGTAACCTATTAGTTGAAAGCCTAAGTCTTTGGGATACCAAAGAACCACGTTGGAAGTACCCTTTAAGTATTTTAATATTCGTTTTACAGCAATGTAATGCGATTGCTTTGGCTCTGCTTGAAATCTAGCACACATACAGACAGAAAACATGATGTCTAGTATGCTAGCAGTTAAGTATAGCAAAGAGCCGATAATACCGCGATAAATAGATACCTCAATGGCAGATCCAGCTTCGTCTTTATCCAGTTTAATCGTAGAGCTCATGGGAGTCGCTGCTGCTGAACTATTTTCCATTCCAAATTTCTTCAGCAGTTCTTTTGTATATTTTGCCTGGTTGATGAATATACCATTCTCCAACTGGCGAACTTGTAAGCCCAAAAAGAACGTCAGCTCCCCCATCATAATCATCTCGAACTTGTCCTGCATCAACTTAGAGAACTTTTTGCACAGCTTGGGGTTAGATGACCCAAAGATAATATCATCGACATATATTTGAACTAACAGAATATTGTCATCTTTAACAAATTTAAACAATGTCTTATCTACTGTGCCTATAGTGAATTTATGCTCAAGTAGAAATTTAGTGAGTGTATCATACCAAGCTCTGGGTGCTTTCTTCAACCCATATAGAGCTTTATCCAGTTTGTAAACAAAGTCTGGATGTGTATGATCTACGAAGCCAGGAGGTTGTGCAACATACACTTCCTCTGTCAAGACGCCATTTAGAAAGGCACTCTTGACATTCATCTGAAAGACTTTGAAGTCTTTATATGCAGCATATGCAAGGAACATGCGTATGGCCTCTAATCTTGCTACCGGTGCGAAGGTCTCATCAAAATATATACCTTCCATTTGTCTAAATCCTTGCGCTATCAGCCTAGCTTTGTTTCTAGTTACTACGCCATCTTCATTGAGTTTGTTACTAAAGACCCACCTTGTTCCTATGATAGAATGATTACTAGGTCTAGGTACAAGTGTCCATACTTTATTACGTTCAAAATGATTTAACTCTTCTTGCATATGTGATAGAAATGCAGCATCAAAATGATCATGAGATAGCTGGCCTCTTGTGCGAACAGGAGATTCGAAATTACCTATGACTTGCTCGGGTGGATGATTTCTGTTCCACCTGATATTAAGTCCAATGGGATTTGTTCTTTGTTCCCCCTGTGTTACTGTATGGTTTGCAACGACTGGATCAGCAGACGCCATTAGATGTGGAGCATCGCTGGCTTGTGCGTCTGCTTCCAACTGGTAAGAAGTTCTTGCGACTGGTTGACCGGTCGTTGGTGAAGACATGCTTGCAGCTGGATGTCCAGACGTTGATCTTGTGATGTTTGCGACTGGTTGCGCTACGTCTGGTTTCTCAATGTTCGTTGGTGCAATTGTTGGTGAACCGTGGCGGATCCGGATCCCGTCTCCCGGCGAGGCAGCGGAAGAACAAAATTAGGCCGGGAAACGTTCAATACAATTCTATAATAACACAATATGAACCATTCATAGGGTGTTTAGGCAGTTACCTTGCTGGCGACTTGCGCCTGGCTCCAACCGGAATTACAAGAAGACCGGCTCTTCACGGTAGATGGCTGTAGATTCGCCAATCAGGTCCACGACCGGAGGGGAGACTCCTTCGTCAGCCTGCACTAGAAGGCCTGACGAGATCAGCATGGACGGATTCTCCTCGAAAAGTTGGCCGGAACAAATTTCGGCGAGGGACGGCGGCGCAAGGCGGCGGCGACGACGGCGATATTAGGGAGAGGAGGGGGCGGCGTGAGCTTTTAGGGTTAGGGTTAAGTGTAATCAAGTGTTTTGATTAAAGCCTCTAAGTCAATTTAAATAGACTAGTGATAAACTTGGGCCGGCCCAACGGGCCCGGGTCCAACGTATGAACATTCGGTTCATCCCTATCACCGTGACTTCATCATAGCTCCGATCGCCGATCAGATCGGACCGATCGACTCAGTTTCCAAAACTGAATACTATGATCTGAAAAACCATTTTTCAGAACCCCAATGCAAAATGACCGTTTTGCCCCTCAACAGCGGAAATCACGATTTGACCCCTGTTGACTTTTAGGAAGGCGCACTCCCTAAAATCCTCTTCCTATGCTCAATACATTGAGCTCAGTATCCGTACGGGAATCTCGAATCCAGTACTTGTGTGACCCTCAATGGTTCAGGGATACAGCTAGCCGTGGGCCCACAACCATTGTGGCACCGGAATCACAATTTCGGACTTGCCCATCGGATCATGGTAAGAGCGTCTAGCAACATCGCCCCATGATCCCCTAGGTATCACTGATAGTGCCTGTAAGAACCAGTTGGTCGTGGTTAGCGTACAGTACGGTCCTTTCAATCCATATATCCCGATCAGATCAACGACCATTGGTAAATCGAGAGTCGCTAGAGATCCGATAGCTATGCATACATCTTGGAGATCGAATAGTGACATCGCGAGTGTAACTAGGTAAACCCATTTACCTAAAACACCTCTAGTACTCTGTCCAGAGATTTATACACTATTATCCCCTCAGATAGCATAGGATATCCACGCATGTCTGCGAGCGGTGAATCCTCGACAACGATGCATTGACTCCTACATGCATCGGGATCTCACCCAATCCCGCCGCCTAATGACCCCAAGTGAGTCGGCAAACGAGTCAAAGTGAGACGCCTATCATGTAGAGTCTCAATGATTTTTTGAGTAGTGAGGACTAATCAGTACAACCAAGACCTCGGACTTATCCACTCGACAAATGGTAACCACTTGAAAAGTCCGAAGGAGGGTAGTTCGATAGATCACCAGGTCACTATCTATCTGCATGCTCAGAACATCACAATGTTCCCTACCAATGAAACATGGTACTTCGCATCGCAGATACTAGTCTCGAGCTCGGGCGGCCTTATCCTCATTTTGACGGCCCAATCGACTAGGAACTAATTCAGAATACACAGTGACTATTAGATGTGTTTCATGATAGCCGTCATACCCACTATCACATCTAACATAAACTATAGTGCATTCTAGGTCTTTACTCAACACAATTGTTAATCATCATACAACACAATGAAAGTAAAGAATGCCATAAATAAATGCGAATATCATATATATAAAGATTGTTTCATACAAGAGTCTATGAACCCACACGCTACAAGTTGGCTAGTTGGGCATCTACTCTAACAGCAATGTCTGATTGATTGTTTTCTGGTTGAACACTTGTCGCAACACCTCCAGCAGCTGGTTCACTTGGGGCATTTGGATCCTGCGACTGGTCCACGTTAGTTATATTAATAACTACTGGATTACCTGGAAGATCCTGTTAGAACATTGTTATGTGTAGTGACCACTGCTGGTTGTTCTTCCTCAGCTGAAT
>KV003197.1:62968-79219 GCA_001598015.1 Dorcoceras hygrometricum | reverse complement strand
TTTCTGGGTTACTGTGTGTAACTAATGGCCTCGACCCCTTAGAGGAGTAAAACTTAGGGGCTGATCAGTAAACCATAGACACGATTCTGTTGTTATATGGGTTTACGGAATATTTCGGATTTCTGGGTTACTTGGTGTAACTAATGGCCTCGACCCCTTAGAGGAGTAAAACTTAGGGACTGATCAGTAAACCATAGACACGAAGTAATCATCAGTGCTATCTGTCAGGCTATGCTCTGTTATGCTATGCTATGCTCTGTTATGCTATGCTATGCTCTGCTATGCTATGCTTTGCTCTGTTATTCTATGCTCTGTTCTGTCTAAGCTCTGTTCTGAAATCTGTTATTCAGTATATGTATAAGTATATTTTGTATGCTCGAATGGTAACCCCCACTTGCTGAGTGTTTCCCCAAACACTCACCCCTTACTTCTTCACCCAGATAAGAATGAAGAGCAGATAGAAGAAGAAGAACAAGATCAGTTCTGGGGCTGGTGAAGATTCCGTTTGTTGATGTAATTATATTTCAAATTTTTCGCTTCCGCTATTTTTCTGATTTTTCGATGTAAAAACGATATTACTTTGGATATGTAATAGACTGGTTTGAGCTATGCTATGATGGCTTAATGTTTTACAATTATTAAATTGTTTAATATTGCCGATGTCATGAGTCTCGATCTCGGGGCGTGACAGGACTGCTCAGACTCTGCTCTAGTTTCAAGCTCAAATTCGTAGGCCTTTAGATTGACGAACATGTCATGCAACTCCATTTTATTCAAGTCCTGCGATTCTCGCATGGCCATGGTCTTGACGTCCCACTCCTTTGGCAGTGCGCAGTCGAGAGTTTGTTTCTGGAAGTTCGGAGCAATGTCTCCTATATCTCACCTTCTTCCCCAATGGAAAGGATATCCACTAGAAGATTTGATTTATACAACCATGTGTACAAATCCGATCCCGCAACCAACAGCTACGAGAACTCCTAGCACTCAACCACGAACACACACTCGCGATCTGGTTTAACAACACACTGAAAACAGCACTGAGCTGGTAGAGCTATTCTAGCACTCCTACACTCTCTGTTTAAGATTTACAAAGATATCTTAATACTACAGAGTGTGTATATAGAAGAGTATGTGACACAAATTTGAATAAAGCGATAAGTGCTTGTGTCACTTGTAGCGAGCTGGTTCAAGAGGAACTCTGATTTGTGCTTGTGAGGGCTGGTTAGCTCGTGTACCAACGATCTCGCTGTGTGTCGTCTAATACGTAAATCCATTCACAGCTGCTCTTCTCTTCTATATATACTATTTGGATACAACGGTAATAAATGTAGCCAGTATACACATTGAATGTATCCAAATTGATTGCATGTGGCATCTTAAAATGTCTGTACGATGAAAGTACATCTTCATTAAATGCATTGTCCGTTTTAGCAACTCTGTGCCATCTTCAGTTTGTACCGTATCTCTGCGTATCTGGTTTTAGCTTAAAGTAGTTTTAATGACTAGACAATACTGCAAAGATGTCAAATGTTTCAAATCAAGTTGTACGTAGATTCAAAATTCCGAAATTCAATTTGCTAAATTGCCTCTAGCTTAGCTGGTCTCTCGATCTGGTTTCTGAATATCGAACTGATTTTCTTGATCGGATTCTTTTCTTGATCAAAACAATACTGCTCTTGTCTCTGTTTTATACTGACTCGAATGTTAATCCATGTATGCTCATATCCTCAGTTTCATACTACTTGTAAAGTTAATCTGCTTTGAACTGGTTTCCGTAACTGATCTTCTAGCTTGTTTGTTATTCTACTCATCACTCTAGCTGTTCCGTCTGTTCTCGCAGCTGTAATTCTGCCCTTCGAGTTTTCTCAACTAAACTGCCTTTATCTGGTTAAATATCTTTGAACTGGTATTTGCACAACCTAGTGCCCAGCTGGTTTATCCTAAAGCAGCACACCTTAATATCCTGAGCTGGTTCAGCTTGCCCAAATTACCTTTGCTGGTTTGTCCTTAACCAGCGTACCTGAATGCTCTGAGCTGGTTGTTTCTTGACCTGCTTGGCTTTGCTCCGATCTGGTTTCTACGTCCAACATAGTAAGCTTCGTCCAGATCTTGTCACGTTGGTCCGATTGATCTCTTTTATGGATTTCTTTTCTTGTCTATTTTTCACCATCAAAACTTCTGAAATTTATCCTAACACGCACCAGTTGTGCGTCCTCTCACTGCTCCAGCTTTGACATCTCCAAAATAGCATGCAACTCTTGTCCAATCTGATCTGCTTCAGTATTTATCCAGCTTGAACCTAGGAGACTGATCGAGTACACCCTGTCTTGTATTTTCTTCTTCTTCTTCAGGGTTCACCTCGAGCTCGTCAAACTTCTCACAGATTCTTCCTCATCTCCATCTTCATCTTCCACAATAAACACATCTCTCGTAAGCATCCAGCTTGGCTTACGTCCCTGATCTGGTCTACTTCTATTCGAGCTGATTTGCCTTTACCTAGCTTGGATATCTTCTACGTTGCTCTGTGACTGCACATCAATATTAAATTGTTAGTGAGATAATAGCATGTTTTGTGTTAATCAAAATTAAGATTCTGATATGTAAAAACAGATCCAACATCATCTCTTTTAAACACTAAAACCCACCCTTTTGCCATGATTTTTTTCCAATCTTGACATAGTTAAAAAATTAACTTTAGAACATAATTAATTCGTAAATAATTGTACACACATAAAATATTATTTTACCACTTTCACGAAATTTTGTGTATTGACTAAAAATATTATTGACTAAACATTTCTATATTTAAAGCAACGAGTGTGGTAAACAATACCATATGTATTAGCCTTGGGTTTGAATGACTCTTATTCTCGTTTCGGGCTCCAATTGATTGGGAACTTGCTTTTAGAATATAAATAACTAAATATTCGTGTATTTAAGGTTTTTCTATAAACGACTTACTTGTGTACAACAAAACAACCATAAGATAAATATAAAGATAAATTATATTAAAATAGATATAGCCTAATATGCTTGAACCAATAAAAATCTACAACCATTAGTTAGTTGTAGGAAATATACTATAACAACCTGAACCCTTGTTTATAATGTTACACTATTTTATCACACATAATATTTGTGAAAATACTAAATATAGATATTATAATATCTCATCAACCTACATATACTCAATTAGGCAAGAACTTTTGCTTAGTCCCAAATCACTATGACGGGATGGACTGTGACTTCATGTAAATGCTATAATATATTATAACCAAATGATATTTCATTTTCCATGTAAATAATTAACGAACATAGATTTTCAGCCACATAGTGACCATCTCCAAAATATAATCACATTATATATTAAAATATACTCCTACAGAAGTTGACATACACACATGCTGATGCATGCCACCTTCTCCGATGATGGTCTTGACCTTAAATGGGTGATTTATATTCTTTAAAGTTTGGTAATTAATTAACTATTCAGAATGTTTTTCAACTACTAATAACAAGCAATTATATTTTTCATCAGTACAAAGGAATGTGAATAGCGGAGCATATTTCCCATACATATACGCCAGCCTGCAATATGACAAAACCACTGGTGCGTATAACCCACGCGCCATCACCCAAATCTCCCGTCGGACAAAATTCCCAGCTGTTACTTTTGTGTTTACAACCACAACCTCAACATGAACAAAAATTCGTATGTAATATTACTATTACTACTTTAATATCCATAAAGAAGAAAAGAAAAGAAAATTCGTACCCTTTGCTCTTCCTTCTACACGTACACTCTCTATGAAAACCTAAAGCCTCTGTTCTTTCTGTAGACTCAAATCACTTGCAATTTGTCTAAAAAAAGAAAAGTGTATCTTTGGGCCAATGCAAGAATTGTTGACTCTCTTCACCTTAGCCGCTCCCAATCAACCATAAATCTCACTCATTTTTACTTTTTGCTTTTTTTTTTTGCGCGGCTTTTGGATGTGCTGAAGCTAGTAAATTAGGGCAAAACACGAAGTTTCTTGCAGTTGGTTATGGTGGGGCTGCACATTATACTGGAAGAGTCGAGCTTTCCGAGCTGAAGTTTCGGAGAAATGCCCCAATTTTCACTGAAATAGGTAAAGTGTACTCTTTTATAAATTTGCTTGGCGCTCCTTAAAGATGAGGTCTCTGCTCTTTTGTTTAGTTTTTAATTGATTCTGCCAGTTTCCTGGTTTTTTTAGTACTCAAACCGTTATGTTTTGTAAGGTTCTTTTTAATTGTTATGACTGTAGGTGAAATAGAAGGGAAAAAATGGAAAATGAGCATGAGTTGATCCTAGCATATGCAATTTCGGGGACACTCTTCTCTATTCTAGGTGCAGCTTCTTTTGCTGTACTCTGGTTGGTGAATTGGAGACCTTGGCGCATCTATAGGTAACATGATGTTAGCTCCTTTAATAACTATGACTTTTTGGGTTTTCCGATAACTAAAGCTTGCTCCAGTACCAAGAAATAATTACCTTTGCTAATCGGGTCGATGAATATTCATTTGAAAATATTCATTGGACTGGAGGATTTCTCCATTTTAAACTGGAATCAGAAATGCAAGATTATTTTATGTTCTGTAGTTTTCAAATGTGAGTTGTTAAATTAAGATTTGGTCTAACAGAGATCTTCAAATTTGTTTCATATTATCCAGTGGTCTATTCAAATAACGAAGGTTCTTGTGAAAAATACTTTCAGCTTTGAATTCTGTAGCACACATCTCTCTCTTGATCTCTGGCTAAGGTTAATGCTTCAAATAAATCTCACTAGATGTTCCTCGAACAGTTATTCTGAAAGATGGAGCAATCTATGTATAACATGCAGAAGTAATAGAATATGTTATGATACTGCATTCTGAATCCCACCACATACTTGCTGTTTGCCATTTGTGGTGCTTGCATTTGAATATTTGGCATGTCTACCTACTTGCTATATTCTTCCATTTATCATAGATAATATATATATAACTTTGAAAATAAACATTCTTGTCTAATTGGTGAATTATATCTCTTGGCGAGCCATTGGAATTGAATTGGCTTGAAAGTCGGTGGCATATTTTGTTTTAGTTGTCTTTTGGTAAGCTAGTTGTTCAAGTATGTCTCTTGTCAAGCCAACGGAGTTGAAATGTTGTGAATTTTTTTGTATATTGTAGTTTGTCAAATAGCTAGTTGTAAGTTGAGAATGCTCTCTTAGTTTCTAGGATCTTAAGAGAATAGATGTATCAATTGTTGTGCCTTGTCTGTGGCTCTTTGTCTATTTATTCTTGGTTTGGTGAGTGCAGAAGAAGCACCAATCATTTGCTGAGATATGGTTAATTTTTCATTCACCAATTTTTTTTTATATTTGTTCCTCTTACCCGTCAAAATTATTCATTGAAATCAAGTTTATTTGCCTACTTAGATATTTAGGTTTTCTTTCTTTCTTGTTTTTTTCCCCTTCAGTTTCTAACTCTGGTGTTGACTGGTCTCACTACTCAACTGAAAGAATTTTATGGAATGAAAATGTTAAGTGCTCTTTCGTTACTAAATGGAGTGTTGTAGGATTTGTTCTCCTAATTGTTAGCATAAAGAGGAAAATGAACAATCGGGTTCTACAGATGAAACAGGGTCTCTGAAGAACTGTGCTGTTCATTGATGGTACCTATGATTAGTTGCAATTGATTTGTTTTGTGATCTATTTAGTTCCCGTTAACCTAATTGTTAGCATAAAGAGGCATTTAACAATTGGGTTCGACAGATGAGATAGGTTTCTGAAGAAACTCTACTGTTTCTTAATGGTACGTAGAGTAGCTGATGTTGATTTGTTTTGTAAGTTGTTAGTTTTCTTTTCGTCTCACTTCTCTTGACTACTTAGTAATCTGTTAGTATGGTTCGATAAATTATGTTTTATCTTTAACTTAATGATGAGTTGATATGACAATTATGATATGGATAGGCCTTCGTACTGATTATGGTGGTTCTATATAGCTGTAACTTATTATCGATTAAAATTTCTATTTTGGATTCTCCTTTCTTTCCTTCGTGCACAAGACATCAGACCTTGGTTTACCATCAATCTTCCCTTGAGAATAAGGGGCATCTCTGTGGTTGCATGATTAACCGAGTCTTCTTTATCTCTGTGTTTCAGTTGGATATTTGCTAGAAAATGGCCGGATTTTGTTCAAGGGCCACAGCTTGGAGTACTATGTGTGCTTCTTTCCATTGGTGCATGGATTATTGTCATTTCACCGGTGGTTGTGGTGATTGTATGGGGATGCTGGTTGATAGTGATATTAGGGCGAGATTTAATTGGTCTAGCTGTTATAATGGCTGGAGTTGCTCTTCTTCTGGCATTCTATTCTGTAATGCTATGGTGGAGAACCCAATGGCAAAGTTCAAGTATGTATCTCTTAATTGGTTATTTGTTTTGGATTTTTAAGATGAAGGCAATTTATGTGTACATAATTTAATTTTCCTTTGACTAATCCATGGAATATTGCACAATTTATCGATTCCATTTGTGAGCTGCTAATTGATATGAAAGCCCCTATACTATGAGTCTTAACAGATGAAGGGACTTGGTATGATGGAACAGGAAAAGATATTCACCCTCTTCTGTTTCTCTTTCTGCAACCCTGATCTTGGTTTTCTTTTGGTTCACTTTTTATAAAAAAACATAATACTGGCTGCAGTTAATTCGTGTTTCATTGGTCTAAATGTCACATTTTTACCCATGGAATCTGCATGCAACATGTTTCTTTTAGTTTGTGACCCTCTGATGTTCCTACCGTCTAAGCTGTGACTCAGTTGAAATTTCTGTTTTGTACATGATGCTATAATCGATTTGAATTTCCCCTGATTTTTCTTGACCATACTCTCCAATGCCCTTGAAGCTCATTAAACTGAACTCTGTGTGCCACTTTGTGGATTTTTTACCTTATATTCGACCCCAAAATGATTAATCTGCACGAAAACCATGGACAGGGGCTGTTGCTGCTTTTCTGCTTCTGGCTGTTGGATTGCTTTGTGCGTATGAGCTTTGTGCCGTGTATGTTACAGCGGGTGCAAAAGCTTCTGAGCAGTATTCATCTTCAGGCTTTTTCTTTGGTGTGTCAGCAATCGCCCTTGCAATCAACATGCTTTTCATTTGCAGGATGGTTTTCAATGGTGAGTCATCATTTTGGTTATGGGCATCAAAACATCTTTCTTCTCTGGTTTTGTCTTTTCATTTGATATCTTATTTTGGCAATGCTGTTGCATGGCTTCTCCAGGAAATGGTTTAGATATTGATGAATATGTCAGAAGGGCATATAAGTTTGCTTATTCAGATTGTATTGAAGTGGGTCCTGTTGCTTGCTTACATGAACCTCCAAATCCAAATGACTTATATCCTCGTCAATCTAGAAGGCAAGTCCTATTTCTTGTCACACACTCCTGTTTCATTATGCCTTTGCCATATAAAGATCTCCTCATGCAATTATGTGTTGGTTACTTGTATGTATGGTTCGGTTCAACTTCATTTAAAAATTGAATCCGTCATCTTGTATGTACACCTATTTCGTCTTTATTCTTTTGATTACTCTATTCTATTCTCTCATTTGATTCTGTACAGGGCACTGCAACTTGGCCTTCTCTATTTTGGTTCTCTTGTAGTTCTGCTTGTATATTCCATCTTGTACGGCCTGACAGCCAAAGAATCACATTGGCTTGGAGCGATTACATCAGCAGCAGTTATTATTCTGGGTATACCCGTTGGAAAAAATTGTGTTTATTATTTCCATTTCTGTATTATGCGATTTTTTGTTCTCTCAACAATATCATCCTAATTTTCTTTCTTTTGGTAGATTGGAATGTGGGAACTTGCCTGTATGGGTTCAAGCTTCTCGAAAGTCGTGTTGCTGCACTTTTTGTAGCTGGGGCATCTCGTGTCTTCTTAATATGTTTTGGTGTTCATTATTGGTTTGTTCCATCCTTGTGACTCGATATTATACATTTAACAAAACTTTCAATGTACTTGACCTAGTAAATCCTGACTTCCACCTCAATTTTATTGCAGGTATCTTGGACATTGTACTAGTTATGCTGTTGTCGCATCTGTGCTGCTAGGTGCTGCTGTTGCGCGTCATTTATCAGTTACTAATCTGTCAGCTGCAAGAAGAGATGCATTAGAGAGCACAGTAATTCGTCTTAGAGAAGGATTCCGAAGAAAGGAGCAAAACTGTTCATCCAGCTCATCCGAGGGCTGTGGTTCAAGTGTAAAACGTAGTAGCAGTGCAGAAGCAGGCCAACTTGGTAATAGTGCAGCACCTTGCACTGGTGATATTAATTGTTGGAATAATGTTGATGGGATTCACAGTGAAAACAGCATGGATAGCGGGAGACCGAGTTTTGCTTTACGAAGTAGTTCTTGTCGTTCTGTCGTTCAAGAATCTGAAGTTGCGCCTTCATCTATGGGTAAAAATGTTGATCAAAATAGCTCTTTGGTAGTTTGTTCTAGTAGTGGCTTGGAAAGCCAGGGATGTGAGTCCAGTGCATCTAATTCTCTTAATCCAGCGCTAGATTTGAGTTTAGCCCTTGCATTCCAGGAGAAGTTGAATGATCCAAGAATTACTTCGATATTGAAAAGAAGAGCAGCACATGGAGAGCTGGAACTTACCAGTTTATTACAAGATAAAGGTCTAGACCCTAATTTCGCCGTGATGCTTAAGGAGAATGGATTGGACCCAATGATACTTGCATTACTGCAAAGAAGTAGTTTGGATGCGGATAGAGATCACCGAGACGATAATAACACAACTGTGATTGACTCAAACATTGTTGATAATATAGCACCTAATCAAATTTCATTCTCAGAAGAACTTAGGGTCCATGGATTGGAGAAGTGGCTTCAGCTTTGTAGACTGGTTCTGCACTACATAGCTGGTACCCCAGAACGGGCATGGCTTCTGTTCAGTTTTGTCTTTAGCATGGAAACAACCATGGTAGCTATTTTCCGCCCAAACACAATAAAATTGATAAACGCTACACATCAACAGGTAACTGGCATGTCTATGAAAACAATACCCTAGAGTATTTAGTATTTATGACAATGCCATTAAGAAACTTGCATGTGCTTTTCTCCACTTTCTCATTTACAAGCTTCACATGCTTCTGGTTACAGTTTGAATTTGGCATCGCTGTGCTGCTGTTGTCTCCTGTCATCTGGTCAATTATGGCTTTCCTTAGGTCACTTAAATATGAAGAATTGTCCATGACTTCAAAACCTCGGAAGGTAATTATGATTATGCTGTTTAAGTTTCGTTTGTTCTCTTTTCATGGGGTTGATATTTTGTGTTTCTATGGGAATTTTTTTGTAGACGTTTTAAACATTGTCAACTTATTTGGTTACGGTTGGGGATATTGTAAAACTGAAGTAATTGAGTACATTTAAGTTACCATCTGATTTTTTTTATTCGATGATGAATGATGTGTAATATATGAAAAATCAATATATATGGATAAGTTAGATAACGATATATTTTGTAACTCTAAACTTTATAGAATTTGAGTTAACATTGGATAAAATAAAAATGTGTAATCAAATTAATGCCACATCCTGTGCAGCAAACAATGCATGAGTTCCATATCATAGTCCTCTATCTCCTTTCTTCATATGTTGCTCAAGAATTGCTCTTAAACCGTTCAATCCACAACTTATTGAGTAAACATTGTTGGTTGTGAAATTATCTTTATGGGTTGTGCATAATGATACTTTGGAAGGTTATGTTATTCTTAGTTTTAACTGTAAATAACATCAGGGTTGTTTATTTACATACTGTTTGTCCACCGTGCCTCCTGTATTTCCATATTGTTACTGCAAAAGTTATACTTTTAGGTGTTGCATTTTCCTAATGATTAGCATTTTACATGTTCTAATGCTAAAGCATAATTTCATGTCACGTAACTCGTACTGTTGTCTATTAGGAAATCTGCTAGCATTCATGTTTATGTATTTTGGTCATCTTTCATGTTATGCAGTATGGCTTTGTTGCTTGGCTGGTGAGCACTTCAGTAGGATTGCTACTCTCCTTCTTGAGGTATGAAGTTTTGGTTCCGTGTGTGTTGTTTTAGTTACTGACTTGATCGGTTAGTCCAATCCTGATTGTCAATGTTTTGCAGCAAGTCGTCAGTTCTTCTGGGATTATCTTTGACGGTTCCTCTGATGGTGGCATGCCTCTCTGTCGGCATTCCAATTTGGATACGCAATGGTTACCAGTTTTGGTTTTCTGGAGGTGGTAGTGAAGACCGCACACAGAATCATGCAATTATTGGGAAGATGGAGGTATAATATTCTCTTTGAATTTGTCATTGTTAGTGGATGTTTTGCTACTGTTTTTGTTCTTGTCAAAAGTTAGTGAGTTGGCTCTGGAGATTGTGTTGCGATGTGATGGAATTATTCTGCTTTGCATGCTTTTTCTGGAAGGAACAATTCCTCCATGTTTTATTCCACTCTACTTTCACTGGTGTAATTTAAAGATCAATTCAGTTTTTAGTGTTCTTAGAAACCACCTTGAAGATGTGAAACTTTTGTGTTCTGTCACTTGTTCTGCATTAGATGTGCATGTGGTTTCTGGCGGATGATTCAATAGGATTCAGTTGTATAATTGTTTATTGTTCATAATTAGTGCATGTTCTTGTTAATTTTGGTTGTGGAGTTAATAACTTCCTTTTGACTTTCTTCATTGATATTAACGACACTACTATAATATATGGCAGAGAATTGTTCTTTTTGTTTGCATGTTCTTGTTTACTGGATCCGTGCTGGCTCTTGGTGGAATCATTTCTGCAAAGCCTTTGGATGATTTAAGCTACAAGGGGTGGACTGGAAATCAGAATCGTGTTTCTTCTCCCTATGCATCATCTGTGTATCTTGGCTGGGCAATGGCTTCGATAATTGCCTTAATAGTGACTGGTGTGCTGCCGATTGTGTCATGGTTTTCGACTTACCGATTTTCCCTGTCATCTGCTTGTTGTATTGGATCGTTTGCAGGTGAAGTATGATTTAATTTTTAGATCTTGTAACCCAAATATCTGAAAGCATCATCTTTCGACTTGATTTTGTTTATGAGCATTATATAGCTTTACGCTACTAAAATCTTGTTTTTTGTAGTTATCCTTGTCTCGTTTTGTGGGGTATCATATGTGAAGGTTGTGAGTTCAAGAGACGACCAGGTTCCAACAAAGGCTGACTTTCTCGCTGCTTTGCTTCCATTAACTTGCATGCCTGCAATATTATCACTATGTTCTGGTTTGCTCAAATGGTATGTGAAGCGGATGTATCATCCGACTGGAGTGGTGCTTTATTCCTTCAGAATTGGTTCTAGTGGTAGTTATGTAATTGATTCAATGATTATAACATCCTCAATATGTTATTGCAGGAAAGATGACAACTGGAAACTTTCTCATGGTGCTTATATATTTATCACGATCGGTCTTGTTTTGTTGCTTTCTGCCATTTCAGCGATTATTATTACGATTCAACCATGGACGGTGAGCAATTATTTTCGTTGCGTTTGTATGCTTATGTTAAATTTAACTTCAGCTGCACCTAGCATGATATTTATTCTATTGCCTACAGATCGGTGTTTCGTTCCTTTTAGTGGTGCTGCTTTTGGTTCTGGCCATTGGTGTTATTCATTATTGGGCTTCAAACAACTTTTACTTGACACGTGTTCAAATGTTATGCGTGTGTTTCCTAGCATTTCTTTTGGCTTTGGCGGCATTCCTTGTTGGCTGGTTTCAAGGTGAAAGCTTTTTAAAAGACCTCCTTTTAACCTAGGGACAGAATAAGCTACATTGTTGACTTGTCTCATCTACTTTATTGAATTTCATAAATATGTACCTTCAAAGAATTATTATTAAGTAACTAACATTTTTAAATTTATTTTATGTTTCCAGATAAGGCTTTTGTTGGGGCGTCTGTTGGATACTTCTCATTTCTTTTTCTTTTGGCTGGAAGGGCATTGACTGTGAGTGACATCTTGCTATAACCAGTTCAACAATATACCACTTTAATTTAGCTATTTGGAGCACTTTCTCTTAACTTGATTGTTGGTGTATCTTTATTTATCAACTGTGCTACTTTGCAGGTTCTTCTTTCACCTCCTGTTGTTGTTTATTCCCCAAGAGTGTTGCCTGTATATGTTTACGATGCTCGTGCAGATTGTGGAAAAAATGTCAGGTTTGTTACATTCCTGCATTACACCATATTAGTTTCTTTCTTTCATCATATGTATATCTTTTTAAGTCGTTTTCTAATATGGATGACTCATTTAGTTGCTGCATAACCTTCTATTTGTGTTCGATCTTTCTTATGTTTCCAGTGCTGCTTTTCTTGTGCTATATGGGATTGCACTTGCTACTGAAGGTTGGGGTGTTGTTGCTAGCTTGAAAATTTACCCACCTTTTGCTGGTGCTGCTGTATCAGCGGTTACACTTGTTGTGGCTTTCGGCTTTGCTGTCTCAAGATCATGTTTAACTCTTGAGGTTTTGTAGTCCACCTGTCACCATCTGCACAATTATCATTATAACACTGCAGTAGTCAGAATTCTCTCTAAAATATACTTTCTTTTAGATGTTGGAGGATGCGGTTCACTTCCTTAATAAGGAAACTCTTATCCAGGCAATTGCAAGATCTGCCACCAAGGTGCGGATAGTAGTCAACATCACACATCAATGTTTTTCCTTTGCGTTCTTGTTTAAAAGTAGTAAATAAGTGAAAGTTGAATTTGCTTTTTTCAAATCTCTGAAAAGAAGTTCGTCATATCTTAAATTTGTCTTCTCAATAAGAACAATGCAAAGTGTGGATATGAAGGTGGAGCACTCTCAGATTCATGCTAAATGGTACATGGCTTCCACTCTGCATTTGGTGTGCCTAATGAAGCAAAACACAACAAATGTGGGATCCAGCACATTAACATGCTCATGAAGTTGTTTCTAGATTTAACGAGGCTTACTTCACTGCTTCGAAAAGTTATGTTTTCTGAGATTGGACAAAAACTTTTAAATGTTACTGAAAATCAGTTATTCATCTCTTGTATGAAAATAACTATAGAAATTTGACGGAATCTCAGGAAAAGACTAAAGATATTTGAATCGTAGGGCTTAATTGCTTGAACTGTGATGTATTTGCATGTACCTGTGATGTTGCCTTGTCATCTCTTGAAACTTTCAAGAATTACTATGTATCTTGTCAATGTGGTGCATTATACAAGTTGACATGTGTCTGTAGCTTGCCAATTTCTTGATGTGGTTATATCTGTCAAAATTAGTATTCAATGTCATATATGGGCGAAGCAAGTCCTAAAGATGTAATGGATGTAGAAGGAAATAGGGGATCTTTTCAATGGAAGGTGATTTTGGCTTCTTGAAGGCCATTTAATTCCGAAAGTTGCTGTTCATTCAGAAATCTGGAACTTTTGTTTGTCTGAATGGCTGCTTTCTTGTTGGATTTAAGATTCAGTCATATTCCATGCAGACTAGAAACGCATTATCTGGAACATACTCCGCTCCTCAGAGGTCGGCCAGTTCAGCTGCACTTTTGGTTGGAGACCCTACTATTGCACGGGATAGGGCAGGAAATTTCGTGCTTCCCAGGGCTGATGTCATGAAATTAAGAGATCGTTTGAGAAATGAAGAACTGGCAACAGGCTCATTCTTCTCCAGACTGAGATGTTGGAACATTTTGTGTCCTGAAGCCAACAGTGACCTCGGTCACAGGAGAGAACTGTGTGCCCATGCCAGAATTCTTGCTCTTGAAGAAGCTATTGATACTGAGTGGGTTTACATGTGGGATAAGTTTGGTGGTTATCTGCTTCTTCTGCTTGGTTTGACTGCCAAGGCTGAAAGGGTGCAGGTAATCATGGCTATTTTTCTACTGTCCATGAGCGAATACTCGTTTTGTCTGATGATGATTATTTCTTTCTTTTGTACTTGTCCAGGATGAGGTTCGCCTTAGACTGTTTCTGGATAGCATAGGATTTTCGGATTTAAGTGCTAAAAAAATTAAGAAGTGGATGCCTGAAGACCGTAGACAATTTGAGATTATACAGGAGAGGTTGAAAAGCTCCTTTCTATAAGTCTTGTGAACTTCGTTAATTTTTCCCAGTTATTATCATTTTTCTTTATTTCTCCTGTAGTTACATGAGAGAGAAGGAGATAGAGGAGGAAGTTTTGATGCAGAGACGAGAAGAAGAAGGAAGAGGTAAAGAAAGGAGAAAGGTTCTTCTGGAGAAAGAGGAACGCAAATGGAAGGAGATAGAAGCTTCTCTTATGTCAAGTATTCCAAATGCTGGCAGCAGAGAAGCAGCAGCTATGGCAGCTGCTGTTCGTGCTGTAGGTGGTGATTCAGTGCTTGATGATTCCTTTGCGCGGGAGCGGGTCTCAAACATCGCTCGAAGGATACGATCAACTCAGTTATCTCAACGTGCATTTCAGGTCATTATTGTGTTGTAATTTACTTAGCCCAAGTAAATGGCGTGCCAAACTTGAGATATGTATTTTATTGTTGCAGTCATATCCGACCACATAGTACATGATCATCTCTCTGTTTTATGTTTTTGTGTGGATGGGGAGCGAGTCATGATTTTGGATTGATTGATTGGGTTGATGTAGACAATTTGATTAGGTTTGAAGCTTATAAATGAAGAAATATATTTCCGCTGACGGGAATGCTTTGTCTGATCTTATTGTTACAGACTGGACTTACTGGAGCTGTATGTGTACTTGATGATGAGCCCACAAGTGGCAGGCATTATGGTCAGATTGATCCTACTTTATGCCATAGCCAGAAAGTTAGCTTCTCAATTGTTGTTATGGTCCAGCCTGAATCTGGGCCAGTATGTCTTTTGGGCACTGAATTTCAAAGCAAAATATGTTGGGAAATTCTTGTGGCTGGTTCTGAACAAGGAATCGAAGCTGGACAAGTTGGCCTCCGCTTGATTACAAAAGGTGATAGGCAGACATTTATTTCCAAGGAGTGGAGTATAAGTTCATCCAGTATTGCAGATGGAAGGTAATGACCTATTTTCTTGCCACCATCAGTAGACTCCTAGTCCTGGAGTGTTCTCATTATCATGATTTTTTTGTTATTTCTTGTTTTTGGTCATCTATGTGACTTTCGTCATAGAGTCTCAGTACTGCTTCAATGGGTTTCACGTGTCGTTCATGTTCTGTTTCAAACTCACTCTCTTGCAGATGGCATATTGTCACAATGACAATTGATGCTGATTTAGGTGAAGCAACTTGCTTCATTGATGGTGCTTATGATGGTTATCAGACTGGGCTGCCTCTCAATGTTGGTAATGGTGTGTGGGAACAAGGAACAGATGTTTGGATTGGTGTTAGACCACCCATAGATGTTGACACGTTTGGGAGGTCTGACAGTGAGGGAATTGAATCCAAGATGCATTTGATGGATGTTTTCCTTTGGGCAAGGTGCTTGAATGAAGATGAGATTGCTGCTCTGCCAGCTGCCATGGGTTCTGGAGATTACAACTTTATTGATTACCCGGACGATAACCGCCTGTGGGCGGATTCGCCTCCTAGGGTTTGTGCTCAAGTTTGCCTTTTGTTTTCTTTTTACATATTTTACTTAATTTAAACTTCCATACCAGTTGCCATGCACTTTTGTTCTTCAAACCTGTTTTCTGATTGATCTTTTGTACCATTTTACATTAAGGTTGAGGACTGGGAGAGTGATCCTGCTGAGGTTGATCTCTATGATAGAGATGAGGTAGACTGGGATGGGCAATATTCAAGTGGGAGGAAGAGGAGGGTAGATCGGGAAGGGATTGTCGTAGATGTTGATTCTTTTGCCAGAAGGTTGAGGAAACCTAGGATAGAAACTTATGAGGAAATCAATCAACGTATGCACTCTGTTGAATTGGCTGTAAAGGAAGCTCTCTTGGGAAGAGGAGAATCACATTTTACTGATCAAGAGTTCCCCCCAAATGATCGATCATTGTTTGTGGATCCAGGAAATCCGCCATTGAAGTTGCAGGTAATTTATTCCTTCGATTTTTGCTCTACTATTTGTTGCTTCACTATGCTGGATATTCTTATAGGTTGTGTCTCAATGGATGAGACCTACTGAAATAGTCAAAGAGAAGCATCTGGATTCTATTCCACGCTTATTTTCAGGAACAGCAAATCCTTCTGATGTTTGTCAGGTCTGTTCACTTGCATGTTCTCTTTCCCCC
>KV003197.1:4406-32142 GCA_001598015.1 Dorcoceras hygrometricum | reverse complement strand
TGAGAAATAAAACCATTCCGTTGGTAATGGTGCAATGGAGCAAACATGGAAGGGAAGAAGCTACTTGGGAACTGGAAGAAAAGATGCAGCGCGAGTGGCCGCATCTGTTTGAGTAGCTGTTGAGCTAAATTCCAGTAGTTTGTAGCTTTTGGTTGTATTTCTTCCCTAGTTGTTGTTAATTGTTTGCTCAGTATCCTGAACTCTTGGCCATGTGTTATGCGAGTTCCTGTTTTGTATTTTGCTACTGTGTTGTGTATCAGAATTGTTGTCCGATTTTGAGGATGAAATCCTTTTTAGTGGGGGGAGAAATGTGAGACCTGAATTTGATGTAAGATTAATTGTTGAATTAATCGGGTTTTTAAGGATTTCTGGTGATTCAGATTTCTGTTTGAAGGTTTTGGTCATATTTTCGGGTCAGATTTCACATTTAGAGCAATTCTGGAAGTTTTCGTATTTTTGAGTTTTGGGGAGAAATCTGTTTTTGTGAAGAGATCTGTTCGGATTTCTAGTGAAATCTGGTCACTGGCGTTTGCTGGTTCGAAGCATGTTTTGCGCGACGCGAATTCCTTACGTCGTCGTTTAGAGAGATCTGACTTAGGAGTCTTGGTAGAGATCTGGTCTCCTCGTTGTATTGGGTTGGGTTGGATACGGCACCGTTTGGATAAGTTGGTGCGACGTCGTATTGGTCTAGCACTAGCGAGAGGTCTGTTCGCGTGAGGAGAAGTCTGTTGTGTGTATTGCGAGTTGCGAGAACAGATGTCAACGCTGGTCAACTCTCCTGTAGCATAATCGCTGGTTCGCGGGACAATGTTTGCGTGTCTTCAGATGTCTCTTGCGGTAGCGTAGTGTTTCGACCAGATTTGCTGGCGTGTCCTGAGCGACGTTGTTTTGGGGTTTGGGAGCTGTTTAGTGTAAACAAGCGATGGCTTGTGGGATCTATTTTTGTCGGTGGTTGTTTTAACCAGACTTCTTGCGTTTATATAAGAATCAAGGCTTGGCTTCGTTTTATGTCACCAGATCCCATACTTAGCGAAATATTCTCCCGATTGTTGTTCTTCGCTTCGAACCCTAAGTACTGTTCACCGTGAGTTTCTCCGGTGAATTCCCGTCATTTCCGACCATTGTTTTGGGCGTTTGAGGTAGCGTTGGACTCCTCTCGAGAAGCTCTTCCATTCTATACCTCTTTTGGGGGTTGTGGATGGCTAGTTGAGGAACGCGAAGTTGCTGCCCAGTCGTGCGTTTTGTAGTGCAGGTAGAACTTCGTTCCTTGCGATGAGATCTTGTTCCTAGCCTTGATTTAAGCTTCCAGTTAAGTTGTATTGATAGTGTTTGTGTTGGTTGAGCGTAGCTCCCAGCCGTGAGCTTCTGTTAGCATCCCTGAGAATTATGCTTCGTTGTTTAGCAGGTTTTAACCAGATTTCTCGGGATCCCTTTGTAGTAATTGTTGCGCAGTATTGAGGTACGGATCTGAGCTTGATGTAGCTGGGAATTGGCGTGAGATTTAATGTTAGATGGCTGTTTGTGATCCCTTTGTGGTAATTGTTGGGCAGTATTGAGGTACGGATCTGAGCTTGATGTAGCTGGGAATTGGCGTGAGATTTAATGTTAGATGGCTGTTTGTGTATTGCCGTGGATGTTGCTGTGTGCATATGTGATTGCTGTTAATTTTAGCTACTATGTTTATGCATACACGCATTTCCCATATTGCATTCAGAGTTCTGTTGCAGCCACTGCTTTGTATTCGTTGTATTGTTGTTGTTTGATTCTTACCAGGATGCGAGGGCGAGCGGCAATACCGCACTCTCATCTCCCTGCTGGGATCTGTTAGCCACCATGCGCCGAGTGGTTAACTACCACAGTTCATGGGCGAGGCAACGACAGGTTGAGTTGTTTGATGCATCTGGTATTCGGGTGTAGTTTCAAGGCGAGTGGCTCATTACCACACTTTGAACACACCCCGTGGCCACTGATTCGTTGCTGATCTTGTGGAGCTATGTTTGAGTTCCTTGGCTCCCTCTTCGATTGTAGCCTGCAGCTGTCATCCGGTGTCTCATGCATAGAATCTGCATTTTATCTTATGCATTTTCTTTAGCTATTTCAGTTGCTCTCCGTACTGGGGTTTGACACCATGTCCCTTTGGGGCTTGGTTGTTTTTCCTTGCTTGTGTTGTTTTCAGGGAACCCAGGTTTTACAGCTGGTCGTGGTTTTAACCCAGCTGGATGTGCCCCAGGAGGTGGTTAGAGTATCCCAGTTGCGTATAGCATATGTATATGTATCAGTATTACTAGCCAGGGGGATGCCTTTGCTTCGTTGTTGTATCCAGTGGTTGGAGTCTGATACTTGTGTTTGTATGCTATACTGTATTGTTATGGCTTGTAGCCATTTGTTGTTTTGTTGATTTCGAAAACTGGGATATTTATTTTGAGTATCGCACTATTTTAAATTATATGGTTTTAAACCGTCAGGCCAAAGCGAAAATTTTACCCGCTTTTTAATAGCTTCCTCATGTATTTGTATGTTTTTACTCTGATGTGAGCACGAGGCCTGACATAGTTGAAAAGCAAAAATCAAATTATCCTTTCGATAACTTCATACAAGATTTCAGCGTGTTGTTGAATCATCAAGGCTTTGTGTTATTCATTCCTATCCTTAAAAAGGCGTAGAAAACATCTTGTAAACACAGCTTTCGAGCTGGTATAATTTATTGATACTAGGAGTTCAGCTCGGATGCGGCCTGACTGACTGGATTAGGATACCGTGTATTCGAAACAATCTTCTAGTGAAATCCTTCCTTGACTAGAAGAAGGGGAGACGTAGAAACGATTGCTTCGCACTTCCAGAAACAAATTCTCTCGCAATCTCATTTTAATTCAGCATACATTTGCATATATTGTTCATTGTTTGATCAATATTTTTCCGCATAAACTTTTTATTGCTTGAGAAAACATATTAGATTGATTTGCAGATTCAGTTGTTAACGCAACTGATCTGAAAGACTTTTTAAAGCACAAAATTTTACAAGAGTTTATTCAACCCACCTTTCTAAACTCTGTGCTGTATATTTTCAATCCTAACAAGTGGTATCAGAGCTGAATTTACTCAATCTTGAACAAAAACTGTTTTTCAAAACTCATTCATCATATTGGCATCATATAATAAGATCCCAATGTTCTCAAATAGGATTATGACTATTGAAAAATCCGAATGCAGGCACACTTGTTGACCCAGGATAATGATATGTAGTTTGCCATTACAGATGGACCAAGGAAGCTCATTAAGGGCAACACTGTTGTTGCCATATCAGATGGTGCTTCGAGAATGCCTGAAAAATCGAGATACGAATGGAAAACCGAGAATAAAAAGAAGGCCAATCTTGACAATGTGGAAAGATATATTATTTTCCAGACGCTGGCCAAGAGCATGCTCAGCATGATCAAGATGTGCCCAACCGCCAAGGAGATCTAGGATAAGTTGTGTTGGATCTGTGTTTATAGATCAGAATCTTAATTTTGATTAACACAAAACCTGCTGTTATTTTACTAACGATTTGTACAAGTGCGCAGCAAACCAGATTAGCAGCGAGCTGGATGAAAGCACTGTATCAACCTAGCAGCAAACTGTAACAAGAACTGATAGCAGTTGATTGAGAGCAGATAACAGTGTAGATTGAGGAGTACTCCAAGTTGGAACAGAAAGGGGACGTCCGAGCTGGTCCAACAGAGGATGTCTAAAGCTGGAACAGCGAGGGGGTGCCCAAGCTGGTACAATAGAGGATATCCAAACTAGAATAGTAAGGGTATGCCCAAGCTGGTCTATCATAGGACAACTTAGCTGGTACAGTGAGGGGACGCCCGAGCTGGTCCAGCAAAGGACAACCAGATCGCAGAGGACACCCAAGCTGGTTCACCAGCTTGGAGCAAGAGCAGGTCTAGAGCAGATGAGATCAAGAGCAGCTTAATTGAGAAGCGATCAGCTCAGTGACAAACCAGCTCAGAGAAAACCAGATTGGAACCAAGCTGGTTAAGGACAAACCAGCTTGGACAAACCAGCTTAGACGAACAAAGCAGTTTGAACACAAGTATTGTGGAGATTGCATTGTATTAGTTCAAACTGGTTTGCTTCATCCTGTCCACATCAAGTACACAATTCTCGTACTCAAAGTCAGCAAAGGCTGCAACGTTAAATGTGGACAAATATCAAAGTCATAAAGCCTACAGACGCATTAAATGTGAAAGGACACAAAGTACAACCGTGCCAGAACCTTTTCAGAAGACTTATCAACGGTTGGAAAGATGTGTCCAACGGGAAAAATCTGCACAGGTTAATTATATGAAGAAGACGATGTGCAGTAACAAGGGAGTGCAAGGAAGATAAAAAATAGAGGGAAGAAAACAGGGAGAATAGCTTTCACAGAAACACTTCCCAGTGTGTGAGAAAACAACCGAGAGAGTGAGCTTACACTGTAATTTCTCACACACGATTCACTCACAGTTTCGAGAAATGAGCTGTATAGATTAGGGAGTGAATCACAAACATCAAATCATTGTAGTATTTGGACAGAGACGTTAAAACAAGTCTACATTGTCTTTCGCACTGAGATGTTAAAGAAGTATCTGTAGCCTTTCTCACCGAGGCACAAAAGAAGTGATGTTAGACACAACTTGAGGGCTTAGTGTGCAATGGTGTTGCTAGGAGTTCTTGCGGCTGCTGGTCGTAGGAGTGGGTTGTAGCGAAGGGTCGCTGCAATCAAAGCCTTCTAGTGGGATCCTTCCCGATTGCAGAAGAAGGGGAGACGTAGGAGATTCAGCTACAAACTTCCATAAACAAATCACAGCGTATTTTTTTTACAGTTTTACACACTACATTCATACGCATAGCATATTTTTTTAATACGCATAAAACTGTTTAAAGAGCTTTCGAATATAAGAGTTTAATTTGAGTTATTTCCGCATGATTTCAATTCATTACTCAATCTGTATCTCGGTGCATTAACATTCAAGAACACTGAGCTATTGCAGCTCAAGATCTAAGAAACCAGACCGTTCTCACAGAGCAGCTGTATGGACCAGCTCGCAGAGCTGTTGGTCCAGTTTTACGCAGATCTGGTTTTGTTGTTGCGTACTGGTTTTCAAACAAGTTAATTTTAAAATGCACGCAACTTACGGGATTGGTGATTAGGCTGTGTGAGAGTCTACGTGAGTTGTGACAGAACTCACGGACACCTCCCCCGGTTTTTGATCCCAACAATTGGAATCATAGCAATTTTGCGATCTGGTACCGCGTGTAATGGGACCAACAATTGGTAACAGAGCAGGTTGTTATCGAATAGTACATTTTTCTTCGAAAATTTTTAAACGGTTTTAAAATTTTTGTCTGCTCTGATAGTCTTTCGAAATCTTGTTTATGCTACAAAACTTTTAAAGCTTTCAAAAGTCAATTTATATGGATAGGGGGAGCAATGTCTATTGACTTGAAGAGCAGTTTCTCGAAAGGAAAGTGCAGCAATATCTGTTCCGACGAGCTGACAAATTGCGCGAGGTCTGTGGACGCCAAGATCTCTAGGGCTGGCGAGGCTAAGCCTTAGGGAAAAATAGAAGAGATTCTGTAAATTGAATTTTCTATTGCTCATCTGGTCTAAAATAAATGAGAACCTTTGAGTAGCATAGATTCTGTCTTCAAAATCTCATGCACTTGTTTTCTTAAAATGTCATCCCTCGAAAAATGCTTTCGTTTTCCAAATAAGATAACCTCGTGCTCTGTTTAGAGGAGTTTTGTTTTAAATATTAAGGGGGAGACTTAACTTTGAAACCCTTTTTGATTCCCACAAAAAGGGGGAGAAATATTTCAAAATCATTATTTCGTGCATATGTTTATTCAAGTTTTGTGTAAATCAAAAAGGGGGAGATTTTTGGATCTGTGTTTATAGATCAGAATCTTAATTTTGATTAACACAAAACCTGTTGTTATTTTACTAACGATTTGTACAAGTGCGCAGCGAACCAGACTAGCAGCGAGCTGGATGAAAGCACTGTAGCAGCCTAGCAGCAAGCTGTAACAAAGTACTGATAGCATATTGATTGAGAGAAGATAGCAGTGCAGATTGAGGAGTAGTCCAAGTTGGAACAGTAAGGGGACGCCCGAGCTGGTCCAACAGAGGATGTCCAAAGCTGGAGCAGCAAGAGGATGCCCGAGCTGGTATAGTAGAGGATATCCAAGCTAGAACAGTAAGGGTACGCTCAAGCTGGTTAAATGAACCGTACTCTAGAAATTTTTTTTAAATCGTGTGCGGAATAAATAAACTAAAAGTATGGCTCGTTTCTTTTTAAAATGTGTTCTAAACCATCACTTTAAAACATAAATAAAATAAATATCTTAAAACGTTTATCATCCGTACTGTTTAAAAACCAGACTGAATAAAAGTACTGAACATGAACATGCTAAAATCAATGTCTGAAAAGCGTATCATATCAAAGATAAAACATCAATGCGGCCACGGGGTATAGCTGCAGCGGGCGCTCAGAGGTCCTCACCGCCAGTCGGGACATAATCCACATGGTCATCACATGCACCATTTAAACCTAGTGAGCCTAGAGGCTCAGCATGCTCTATCTTTTTAAAATAGCAAGGTACATACTAATAAAGCCACATGCAAGCATATACGTGTAATATGATAACATTAAATCACGCATGCATGGATGATCTTAAAACATGTTTCGTAACATAAGTCGTAACGTATCATAATCATATATCATAAGGCATGACGTAACGTAATTTAAAAACGTGTGAGTCGTATCCGTGAAGTGTGGACCATGTTCGATTGATCAATCCTAAACCAACGTACGTGGTGGCCGGTTTTACCCGACTACATCATCATCACATTAACAGAGGTTCAGAGGGCCCGGTCTCCTAGATCCGCTCATCGTCTATCATTATACATTAACAAAGGTTCACCGGGCCCGGCATCTCGGATCCGCTCATCGTATATCTTGCCACAAGTCACTTCAATCCCTATATGTTTCTTTTAAAACATGCCTTTATCATTTCTAACTTTTCATGATGCGTGCATTTAATAAAAACATGCAATTTAAAAGCTTAGCCCGTCAATATATATTTAATTTTTTTCTTTAAAACATTAACATATATAAAATACTACATACATAATTAAATATATATTCACGGGCTTCTACATTTTTCTATCCGATCACGGACTGGTTCAGGTGCATGGCCCACTACTTCTAAGCCCCAAAGAACCTATACTTAACTTAAAAATTTGAACTTAGTCTAACACTATACTTGGCACATAACATGAAATTAAACCTTTAAAAGTTGACTAACATACTATGTGGACCCAATTTTGACTCAATTAAAATTTCTATGATCGATTTTGACTTAATTAAAACCTAAGGATCAATTTTGACTAATTTAAAAACTCAAATAATCGATTTTGACCAAGTAAAGCTCAAATGACCAATTTTGACCAATTAAAATCCCAGGGTCAATTTTGACTTAATTGAAAATCCAATAATCTCAAATTTAACTTTAAAAACTTAAAATAAGGCATTAGGTCCAAATTAATTAAAAGTTTAACCAAAATATTTGACTTTAAAAGATTTGACCACAAATCGTAAAATTGGACCTTCATCTTTTAAATTATAATAACAGGTCCAGAATTAAAATAACCCGGACTATATTTAAAATTTTTTTGACTCGACACTCGACTAACCGACCCGGTCCAACCAAATCGAACCAATCGGTCCAATTGAACCGAACCAACCACCACAAACCCTATCCCTCATGCAAGCTACCGTCGCCCCCCATGCGACACGCCAACTTCCAGCCGTTCGCTCTCCTTGCTCCAGCCACCATGGCCGGAGCCCCGCCGGATGGACAACCCCCCGGTCCAGCCGATTCCATTGGAACCAACCACGGCCCAAACCATGAGCCACAGCCCAAGGTCGAGACGCATGAAAGTGGCAGCCCGCTCACGGCGTGCGCACCATACAGCCCCGCAACCAATCTCGAACCAGCCATGGCCTATGTGAGACCTGAATTTGTATAAGAGATTAATTGTTGGAATGTATCGGTTTTTAGAGATTTCTGATGGTTTAGATCTCTGTTTGTAAGTTTGATTTGCATTTTCGGGTCTGAAATAGCATTTGGAACAATTCTGGGAGTTTTCGTATTTTGAGATTTTTGTGTAAAGCTGGTTGAATAGTGAAAACCAGTCGCAAGTTTATTTGGAATCGTGAGATTCCAAAACGCCGTCGTTTGGAGAGATCTGGTAGCGCTTGTATTATCAGCTGTTGCCTTAGCGTGAATTTGTATCGGGTTGGATACGGTGTCGTTTGAATAAGTTGGAGCGACGTCGTTTTGGTGTAGCGCTAGTGTGAGATCTGATCGCGTGTGTGTGCCTGCTGGTTGTTCAGCCGAAGCAGATGTCAACGCGGGTCAACATTCCTATAGCGCGAGGAGGAAACGTCGTCGTTTGGATGTTGCAACTGGTTGTCCAGCTGCGAGAGATTTGTGCGCTACTGTAGCTTGCGATTGGTGGTGCGCTACTGTAGCTTGCGACTGGTATTGCGCGAGAGTTATCGACCAGATTTGATGACGTCAGCTGTGTGACGCCGTTTTGTTTAGTTGCAAACGCTGCATTTTATATGTTGCGGCTGGTACCAGCTTTTGGAGAATTCCTGCGATGTTTAAACCAGTCGTCTGGTTGTCCAGCTTTTGGTTGAGAACCAGTCGTAGGTAGTGTTCTACGACGTCGTTTTGTGTGTTTGGGATTATGCTTTGCGGGGTTCGATCAGCCGATGGTTTGTTGGTGCCTGCTGGTTATGTCGGTGGATGATTTAACCAGCTTTTGCGAGATATATTTAAGGAAGACTTGGTCTTCGATTTCGAGCACCAGATTCCATACTTAACGAAATATTTCCTCGATTGTGTTCTTCGCTTTGAACCCTAGGTTACTGTTCACCGTAGCTTTTCTCCGGAAATTCCCATCGTTTCCGGCCGTTGTTTGGTACGTGCGAGGTAGCATTGGACTCCTCTTGAGAAGCTCTATCATTCTATACCACTTTGGGAGGCTTTGATCGGCTAGTTGAGGAACGCGAAGTTGCTGCCCAATTGTGCGTTTTGTAGTGCAGGTAATACTTTGTTCCTTTGTGATGAGATCTTGTTCCTAGCCTTGGTTTAAGCTTCCAGTAAGTTGTTGTGGTAGTAATTGCGTTGGTTGAGCGTGGCTCCCAACCGTGAGCTTCTATGATTGGCCGTGAGTTTCTGTGCAGCTTTTGAGATCTGTGTGTTGTGTATTTAGCAGGTTGCTATCCAGATCTCTCGGGCTTGTTTTGTAGTAATTGTTGCACAAAAGTATAAGGTACGGATCTGAGCTTGATGTAGCTTGGAATTGGCGTGAGATATTATGCGTGGCTGCTGGGATGTTTCGGTGAACCTATCTGTGTATTGCTTGCTGAGCATTGGTGTTTATGCTAGCTGTTTCATGTGAATTGCATACACACATTTGTTCACGCATATTTCAGATCCCTTGTGTATCGTATTTTGCAGCCTTGTATCTTGTACTGCTGTGTTGATTCTTACCAGGATGCGAGGGCGAGCGGCAATACCGCACTCTCATCTCCCTGCTGGGATCGTTAGCCGCCATGCGCCGAGTGGTTAACTACCACATTCATGGGCGAGGCAACGGCATGTTGATTTGTTTGATGCATCTGGTATTCGGGTGTAGTATCACGGCGAGTGGCTCATTACCACACTGTGAACACACCCCGTGGCCACTGTTGTTGCAGATTCTTGGAGCTGTGCTTGAGTTCCGTAGCTCCCTTGTTGGTTGAGCCTTCTGTTGCTATCCGGTGTCTCATGCATAGCATCTGCATTTTTTATCTTATGCATTCTTTTAGCTATATCTGTTGCTCTCCGTACTGGGGTTTGACCCCATGTCCCTCTGGGGCTTGGTTTGTTTCCTTGTTTGTGTTGTTTTCAGGGAACCCAGGTTTTACAGCTGGTCGTGGTTATAACCCAGCTGGTGGTGCCCCAGGAGGTGGTTAGCGTGTCCCAGTTGCGTATAGCATATTTATATATATATGTATCAGTTAGCCAGGGGGATGCCCTGCGCTTCGTTATTGTATCCAGTAGTTGGAGACTGATACGTGTTATGGTTGTTGTATGCTTTACTGTTGTTGTTTTTATAAATTGGGATATATTTTGAGTATCGCTCTATTTTAAATTACATTGTTTTAAACCGTCAGGCCAAAAGCGAAAATTTTACCCGCTTTTTGATAGCTTCCGCATGTGTTTGTATGATTTTACTCTATTTAGAGCACGAGGCCTGACAGCCTAGCCCTCAACTCTCGACTATGGATACTGCTAGACCATCCTAGGACCTCCATGAACCGAGCCACAACCCATATGAACAGCCCTTAGCCGAGGAAAATCAAGGATCAATCGAAAACATGTTAGAAAACGTGAATCATGCATGGTGCTAAAACAATTGTGCACATATCTACATAAATCACATACAAATCAAGCATTGAACATTAAAAATAGCATACTATGGCGTAAATGGTGAGAAAAAAATCGATATTACATGTCTGGCTTGGAGAAAGATGAGATCTACGAGTTACCGACGTAGAGGACGCGAGATCACGACCAAAACCGCCTTGGATCACCAAAATTCTTGAAATTTTCGATGGGGCTGTTTGAGAGGGGAAGGGGACGGCTATCTTGGGAGAGTGGAGGCTAGGTTTTGCAAAGATTTGTGTTATGAAATAATGATGGTGCCAAAAATGACCCCTAAGACTTAATTAAGAAATTAAAAGGGAATTTTACAAGCTTGCCCCTCCACTAATTGAAATGTTAATTAAAAACTTTAAAATTGGTTTGAAATCTCTAATTTTCGAAATAAAAGTTCCTCAAATTTTAAAACACATTAAAACCCCTTAAAACAGCTCGTATAGGCGAAAAACGAGTTCCCCTCCAAAATTTATAAAAACCCCAATTTTCAGAAATTGCTACTTAAAAATAATAAATATCATTCTTAAAAATCCAAGGACTTAAAAATCTCAAATTATTTTCATCTCGATCGTCCCTAGTATCGTCCACCCGTCCATAGCTCAAACAGACTGAAAACATTACATGCATACCATGCAACATAAAATCATAAATAAATCACTTAAAATGGCATGTAATCATCTAAAATTATTTCCCTCTAGTCATGCACTCATTTCTACGTATTCAGGAATTTCTAGGCGTTACAACTCTCCTCCCCTTAAAGGAATTTCATCCCCGAAATTAAGTACGTACCAAATAGATCAGGGTAGCGCGTCCGCATATCAGCCTCAGTCTTCCAGGTAGCCTCATCGTCTGAGTGATTCTACCACCGGACCTTGACCATCGGTATACTCCACGCTCTCAGCCTGCACTCCTCTCGAGCCAAAATCTGTACTGGACGCTCCTCAAAAGATAAGTCTGGTGCTAACAGGAGCTACTCAAAGTCCAACACACGCGATGGATTCGGAACATACTTTCGGAGCATCGAAATGTGGAATACGTTATATACCGCTGACAGGCTGGGTGGTAGCGCTACTCGATATGCCAAAGTACCCACCCTCTCCAGAATCTCAAATGGCCAAATAAACCTCAGGCTGAGCTTGCCTCTCCGACCAAAGCGCATCACGCCCTTCATGGGCAATATCCTCATGAATAAATGGTCCCCAATCGCTAAATTCCAGATCTCATCGTCTCTGATCGGCATAGCTCTTCTGACGATTCTGGGCTGTCCTCATCCGATCCCAAATCCTCATCACGATGTCCGCTGTCTGCTGCACTAATTCCGGACCAATCAAAAATCTCTCTCCAACCTCGTCACAGTGCACGGGAGATCGACATCTCCTCTCGTGCTGCACTAATTCCGGACCAATCAAAAATCTCTCTCCAACCTCGTCACAGTGCACGGGAGATCGACATCTCCTCTCATACAAAGCCTCATAAGGAGCCATCCCAATCGATGCCTGAAAGCTGTTGTTGTACGTGAACTCTACCAGAGGCAATCTCGAATCCCACGTACCCTAGAAATCTATCACACAAGCTCTCAGAAAATCCTCCAGAATCTGGATGACTCTCTCCGACTGGCCATCCGTCTGTCGGTGAAAAGCTGTACTGAATGACAACTTAGTCCCCAATGCTGCATGCAAGCTCCTCCAAAATGCAGTCGTAAATCTGGTGTCCCTGTCTGACACTATAGAGACTGGTATGCCATGCAACCTGACAATCTCTCTGATGTAAAGCTCCGCATACTGAGTCAAAGTAAAAGTGGTCTTCAACGGTAAGAAATGCGCTGACTTGGTGAGTCTGTCCACAAGCACCCTTATAGCTGTGAATCCTCTAGGGCTCCTGGGTAATCCGACCACAAAATCCATGTAATGTGCTCCCATTTTCACTCGGGAATAGGGAGTGGCTGAAGCAATCCTGCCGATCGCTGATGCTCTGCCTTGATCTGCTGACAGGTCAAGCACTAAGATACAAATCGACCAATATCCTTCTTCATCCCCGGCCACCAATACAACATCTGCAAATCTCTGTACATCTTCGTACTGCCTGGGTGGATGGAGTACGTCGATGCATGAGCCTCTGCTAAAATCTCAGCTCTCAGCTGCCCAATACTCGGCACCCATATGCGACCCCTGAAACGGACGATCCTTTCCTCAAATGTATACAGACCTCATCCTCTGGCCTTATCTCGGTGTCTCCACTGCTGTAACTACTCATCAGAGGCCTGCCCAACTCTAATCCGATCTCGAAGAGTCGGCTGAACTGTAAACCCTGCTAAACTCGATGCACACCTCCTGAATAGAACTCCAGTACAAATCGATCTCAGCCTGTAGTGGCCTCTCGACTGATAAGCAAGCCACCACTGAAGTATTACGGCTCAAATCGTCTGCCACCACATTAGCTTTACCCGGATGGTAGCTAATGTCACAATCATAGTCCTTCACCAACTCTAGCCATCTGTGCTGCCTCATGTTCAGCTCCTTCTGGGTAAGAAGTACCTGAGACTCTTATGGTCGGTGAAAATCTGACACTTCTCACCGTACAAGTAGTGTCTCCAAATCTTAAGTGCGAACACTACCGCTGCAAGCTCCAGATCATGCGTCGGATAGTTCTGCTCGTAACTCTTGAACTGTCTCGATGCATAAAAAATAACCTTGCCTCTCTGCATCAGAACTTCACCCAAACCTCTCAGGGAAGCATCCGTGTACACTACAAACTCCTCATGATCCACCGGCATAGCTAACACTGGTGCTGAATTAAGGACCTCCTTCAGCTGTTCAAAGCTCCTCTGACATTCAGGATTCCACACATACTTTGGATTCTTCTTGGTCAGGGCTGTCAAGGGAACTAAAATCGAAGAGAAGCCCTTGATAAACTTGCGCTAGTATCCTACTAACCCCAAGAAGCTGCGAATCTCTGCTGCATTCCTTGGAATCCCCCAGTTCTGCACTGCCTCTACTTTCTATGGGTCGACATAAATCCCATATCTCGACACAATATGCCCTAAGAATGCCACCTGCTCAAGCCAGAAATCGCACTTGCTGAACATGGCATACAATCTGTGCTCCCTCAAAGTCTGTAGAGCCGTCTGCAAGTGCTGCCTATCCTCCTCCAAGCTCCTTGTTGGATCGGTGTTTACATATTAGAATCTTAATTTTGATTAACACAAAACATGCTATTATTTTACTAACGATTTAACTTAAGTGCGCAGGTTGAGATGAAACATACAGTCGTGATTTCGGAGGCCTAAACGAAGAAATTTGGACAAAAAGCGGCGTATGTCACGACGCAATGGTGAGTTTCACTCGTTGGACCGTTTCGGAGGGGATAGCACTGGTCTCATATGAATCTGCAATGGAAGCGAGCTGATATAGAGATAGAAGCAAGCTGGATGAAGAGAAATGTAGTAGCTCAGCAGCAAGCTGGAACAAAGCACTGATAGCAGTGCAGATTGAGGAGTATTCCAAGTTGGAACTGTAAGGGGACGCCCGAGCTGGTACAATATAGGATATCAAAGCTAGAATAGCGAGGAAACGCCCGAGCTGGTCCAACAAAGGATAACCAGATCGCAGAGGAGACCCAAGCTGGTTCACCAGCTTGAAGCAAGAGCATGTTCAGATCAGTGTTAAAATGAAATACAGTGAGATGAAGAAGCAACCAGCTGGTAGAGACCAGCTGGGTGAGATCATCAACCAGCTCAGAGAACAGAAACCACCTCAAATACCAGTTTGAACTTGAGATTATACGAGGAATGGTTTAATCAAGTTCAAACTGATTTGTGCTGCAACGTCTACATCAAGACAGAGCTTAAATTAATCAAAGGATGTAGCGCATTAACAAAGCCTGCAAAGCATTAATTGATAAAGGACACAAAGTAAAACTTTGACAGAACTTTTCAGAAGCCTTTTCAACGGCTACATCTTTGTGTCCAACGAGAAGAATTGCACAAAAGGATATAAACAGTAGAAAACAGATGAGCAAAAACAGAGGGGAAGCAAACAGATATCAGGTTTCATAGAAGCACTTCCCGGTGTGTGAGAATATATTTTAAGAGTGAGCATACACCGTATATTTCTCACACACGATTCACTCCTACATACGAGAGTTGCGCTGAACAAAAAAATGAGTGAAACAAAATCACTAAATCCATTGATAGATTTTTTCACTGTGACAGTAAAGAAGTGAGTTAGACACACGCAGCTTGCGAGCTGGTGTGCAGTGGTGTTGCTAGGATTTCTTGTGGCTGTGGGTCGTAGGAGTGGGTTGCAGCGGGGGCCGTTGTAATCAAAGTATTCTAGTGGATCCTTCTCGTTGCAGAAGAAGGGGAGGTGTAGGAGATTGAGCTCCGAACTTCCATAAACGAATCAACGTATTTCTTTACTTTTTTCTGCATTCATTCATACGCACTGCATATTTATAATTGTGTTTAAAATTGTTTAAAAGACTTTCGAATCTAAGAGTGCAGTTTGAGTTATTTTCGCATGATTTAAATTCATTACTCAATCTGTATCTCGGTGCAGATGTATTCAAGAACACTAAGCTATTGCAGATTAAGTAATAAATAACCATATCTCTAGCTCTTTCGATGAGCTGGTTTCAGCATCTAGCTGGAACCAGCTTAGTTATCGCGATAACACCCGAGCTGGTCCAGCAAAGGATAACCAGATCGCAGAGGAGACCCAAGCTGGTTCACCAGCTTGAAGCAAGAGCATGTTCAGATCAGTGTTAAAAAGAAATACAGTGAGATGAAGAAGCAACCAGCTGGTAGAGACCAGCTGGGTGAGTCATCAACTAGCTCAGAGAACAGAAACCACCTCAGATACCAGTTTGAACTTGAGATTATACGAGGAATGGTTTAATCAAGTTCAAACTAATTTGTGCTGCAACGTCTACATCAAGACAAAGCTTAAATTAATCAAAGGATGCAGCGCATTAAATGAAGAAGCTTAGAGTCAACAAAGCCTGCAAAGCATTAATTGATAAAGGACACAAAGTAAAACTTTGACAGAACTTTTCAGAAGCCTTTTCAACGGCTACATCTTTGTGTCCAATGAGAAGAATTGCACAAGAGGATATAAACAGCAGAAAACAGATGAGCAAAAACAGAGGGGAAGCAAACAGATATCAGGTTTCATAGAAGCACTTCCCGGTGTGTGAGAATATATTTTAAGAGTGAGAATACACCGTATATTTCTCACACACGATTCACTCCTACATACGAGAGTTGCGCTGAACAAAAAAATGAGTGAAACAAAAGCACTAAATCCATTGATAGATTTTTTCACTGAGACAGTAAAGAAGTGAGTTAGACACATGCAGCTTGCGAGCTGGTGTACAGTGGTGTTGCTAGGATTTCTTGTGGCTGTGGGTCGTAGGAGTGGGTTGCAGCGGGGGCCGTTAATCAAAGTCTTCTAGTTGATCCTTCTCGTTGCGGAAGAAGGGGAGATGTAGGAGATTGAGCTCCGAACTTCCATAAACGAATCAACGTATTTCTTTGCTTTTTTCTACATTCATTCATACGCACTGCATATTTATAATTGTGTTTAAAATTGTTTAAAAGGTTTTCGAATCTAAGAGTGCAGTTTGAGTTATTTTCGCATGATTTAAATTCATTACTCAATCTGTATCTCGGTGCAGAAGTATTCAAGAACACTAAGCTATTGCAGATTAAGTAATAAATAACCATATCTCTAGCTCTTTCGATGAGCTGGTTTCAGCATCTAGCTGGAACCAGCTTAGTTATCGCGATCCGATTTCAGCGTCTAGCTGGATTCAGCGTCTTTTACTCGATCTGGTTATTCCCTCTAAGTGCTGGTTATTGACTAAATAACTTCTGTATACATTAATAGAGGGTAATCGATCCTAACAAGTGGTATCAGAGCAGGTTGTTTTTGAATAGTGCATTGGTCGTCACTATGTTTTTAGCTGGTCAAGTCTTTTCGAAGATATATTTTTTAAACGGTTTTAAAATCATTTATGCTCTGATAGTCCCTTGAAAGCTTGCCTATGCTACAAACTTTTTAAGATTTTCAAAACTCATTATATGGATAGGGGGAGGAATGTATATTGAATTGCAGAGCGATTTCTAGAAAGGAAAGAGCGGCAACATCTCTTCTGATGAGCTGACAGATTACGCGAGATCTATGGATGCAAAGATCCTAGGGATGGGCGAGGCTAAGCCTTAGGGAAAAATGGAGGAGATTCTGTAAATTGAATCTTCTATTGCTCCTCTGGTCTATATAAATGAAAAAGTTTGAGTAGCATAGACTTTGTCTTCAAAATCTCATGCATGCATAATATTTTCGACAAACTGTATTCCTGTTCATAATGATTTTATTTCGAAATAAAATTACCCCATGCTCTGTTGAGGGGGAGTTTTGTTTCAAATATTAAGGGGGAGACAAGATTTCGGAACCCTTTTTGATTCCCACAAAAAGGGGGAGAAATATTTTGAAATCGTTATTTCGTGCATATGTTTATTTAGCTTTTGTGTAAATCAAAAAGGGGGAGATTATTTGATTTGTGTTTACAGATCAGAATCTTAATTTTGATTAACACAAAACCTGCTATTATTTTACTAACTATTTAACTTAAGTGCGCAAGTTGAGCTGAAACATACAGTCATGATTTCGGAGGCCTAAACGAAGGAATTTGGCCAAAAAGCGGCGTATATCACGACATAGTCGTGAGTTTTACTCGTTGGAATGTTTCGGAGGGGATATAACTGGTCTCATACGAAATATGTAATGGAAGTGTTTACAGATCAGAATCTTAATTTTGATTAACACAAAACCTGCTATTATTTTACTAACTATTTAACTTAAGTGCGCAAGTTGAGCTGAAACATACAGTCGTGATTTCGGAGGCCTAAATGAAGGAATTTGGCCAAAAAGCGGCGTATATCACGACATAGTCGTGAGTTTTACTCGTTGGAATGTTTCGGAGGGGATATAACTGGTCTCATACGAAATATGTAATGGAAGCGAGCTGATACAGAGATAGAAGCGAGCTGGATGAAGAGAAATGTAGCAGCTCAGCAGCAAGCTGGAACAAAGCACTGATAGCAGATTGATTGAGAGCAGATAGAAGTGCAGATTGAGGAGTATTCCAAGTTAGAACAGTAAGAGGACGCCAAAGCTGGTCCAAGAGAGGATGTCCAAAGCTGGAACAGCGAGAGGACGCCCGAGCTGGTAAAGTAGAGGATATCCAAGCTAGAACAGTAAGGAGACGCCCAAGATGGTCTAGCATAGGACAACTTTGCTGGTACAGTGAGGGGACGCCTGAGCTGGCCAGCAAAGGATAACCAGATCGCAGAGGAGACCGAAGCTGGTTCACCAGCTTGAAGCAAGAGCATGTTCAGATCAGTGTTAAAAAGCAGTACAGTGAGATGAAGAAGCAACCAGCTGGTAGAGACCAGCTCAGTGAGATCATCAACCAGCTCAGAGAACAGAAACCACCTCAGAAACCAGTTTGAACTTGAGATTATACAAGGAATGGTTTAATCAAGTTCAAACTGATTTGTGCTGCAAAGTCTACATCAAGACGGAGCTTAAATTAAGCAAAGGATGCAGCGCATTAAATGAATAAGCTTAGAGTCAACAAGCCTGCAAAGCATTAATTGATAAAGGACACAAAGTAAAACTTTGACAGAACTTTTCAGAAGCCTTTTCAACGGCTACATCTTTGTGTCCAACGGGAAGATTTGCACTAGAGGATATAAACAGCAGAAAACAGATGAGCAAAAACAGAGGGGAAGCAAACAGATATCAGCTTTCATAGAAGCATTTCCCGGTGTGTGAGAATATATTTTAAGATTGAGCATACACCGTATATTTCTCACACACGATTCACTCCTACATACGAGAGTTGCGTTGAACAAAAAAATGAGTGAAACAAAAGCACCAAATCCATTGTAGTCTTTGGACAGAGACTTTTTCACTGAGACAGTAAAGAAGTGAGTTAGACACCCGCAGCTTGCGAGCTGGTGTGCAGTGGTGTTGCTAGGAGTTCTTGCGGCTGTGGGTCGTAGTAGTGGCTTGCAGCGGGGGCCGTTGTAATCAAAGTCTTCTAGTGGATCCTTCTCGTTGCGGAAGAAGGGGATATGTAGGAGATTGAGCTCCGAAATTCCATAAACGAATATGCTTTCTGCGTTCCTTCATACGCACTGCATATTTATATTGTGTTTAAAATTGTTTAAAAGGCTTTCGAATCTAAGAGTGCAGTTTGAGTTATTTCCGCATGTTTTAAATTCATTACTCAATCTGTATCTCGGTGCAGAAGTATTCAAGAACACTAAGCTATTGCAGGTCAAGTAATAAATAACCAGATCTGTAGCTCTTTAGGTGAGCTGGTTTCAGCATCCAGCTGGAACCAGCTTACTTATTGCGATCCGACTTCAGCGTCTAGCTGGATCCAGCTTCTTTTACTCGATCTGGTTATTCCCTCTAGGTGCTGGTTATTGACTAAATAACTTCTGTATACATTAACAGAGGGTAATCGATCCTATCAAGTGGTATCAGAGCAGGTTGTTCTTGAATAGCGCATTTCTTTTCGAAGATATATTTTTTAAACGGTTTTAAAATCATGTCTGCTTTGATAGTCCCTCGAAATCTTGCCTATGCTACAAAATTTTTAAGATTTTCGAAACTCATTATATGGATAGGTGGAGGAATGTCTATTGAATTACAGAGCGATTCTCGAAAGGAAAGAGCGGCAACATCTCTTCTGACGAGCTGACTGATTGCGCGAGATCTGTGGACGCCAAGATCCTAGGGCTGGGCGAGGCGAAGCCTTAGGAAAAATTGCTACAAAATTTTTAAGATTTTCAAAACTCATTATATGGATAGGTGGAGGAATGTCTATTGAATTACAGAAGCGATTCTCGAAAGGAAAGAGCGGCAACATCTCTTCTGACGAGCTGACTGATTGCGCGAGATCTGTGGACGCCAAGATCCTAGGGCTGGGCGAGGCGAAGCCTTAGGAAAAATGGAAGAGATTCTGTAAATTGAATCTTCTATTGCTCCTATGGTCTATATGAATGAGAAATTTTGAGTTGCATATACTTTGTCTTCAAAATATCATGCATGCATAATGTTTTCGACAAACTGTCTTCCTGTGTGTTAGGATCGAAAAGGGAACTTGGGAGTTCAGGGGGGGGGGGAAGAACTCCCTTTACAGATTTTTATTTGAAAATTTGCTTCGTAATTTTTACAACTCAAATCTAACTTCCAGCCGAGTTATCAGCCTGGAAGCTTTCTCAGTGGTACTGTTGTCTTGTATAATAAAATAGTTTTATGCGGAATAAACACAATTCAAGCAGGTGAACAGTTTAATCAAATGCATAAATGTAAAAGTAGTAGGGACGAGAGATTTGTTTCTGGAAGTTCGGAGCAATTTCTCCTACGTGTCCAATTCTTCCACAATGGGAAGGATTTCACTAGAAGGCTTTGATTTATACAACTCTTGTACAAACCCACTCCCTGATCCGCAGCCAAGAGAACTCCTAGCAACCAACGACACACAGACCCGCAGCCTGGTTCGTATTACAACAATTCCAGCACTCAGCTGGATGTGCTTATCCTAGCACTTAGACACTCTCTGTATATAATTTATCAATTCAAACACAAGTCTACAGAGTGTGTGAGGAAGAGTGAGTGACTCCAAAGGTATGAACAATATGTGCGTGTGTCACTCAAATGAGCTGGTTCAGGATGAACTTTTCTTCTATGAAGAACTTGGTTAGCTTCTGTATGTTCGAATGATTTCACAGTGTTCGGTTGTCCTTCACAGCATCTCTTATCCTCTATATATATACTCTTTGGATGCAACGGTAATAAATGTTGCCGGTAGACACATTGTATACATCCAAGTTGAAGTTCCTGCGGCGCCTTAATTGCTTGTACGATGAGAGTATAGCTTCATTAAATGCATTGTCCTTTTTGGCAAGTCTGTGCCATCTTCAGTATGTGTCATATCGCTGCATATCTGGTTTTAGCTTGAAGTAGTCCCAATGACTACAAATCATGGCAGAGATTTCAATTGATTTGTTTCAGACTGTACTTGACTTCAGACATTCTGAAATTCAAATTGCTTATGTCATTCTGTACTCAGCTGGTTTTATTGTCCTGTGCCAAGCTGATTTACCCATTCCGGTTTCTGAAACTGAGCTGGCCCCTTCAGCTGGTACAATATTCTGAGCTGGTTTCTGCACTTTCCACCGTCCAGCTGGTCTATACTAAGCTTCTGGGCTGGTTTGACTTTTGACCAGAATACTCTGAGCTGATTTTCCCTCGATCAGCTTGACTTCGCCCCGATCTGGTTTCTTTGTTCAACATGGTAAGTCTCGTCCAAATCTTGTCTCTTTGGCTTTAATGATCTCTTTTATGAATTCCATATCTTGTTCATTTTTCGTCACCAAAACTTCTGAAATTCATCCTAACAATTTCCCCCTTTTTGGTGATGACAAAACTTTGCTCGTAAAATAAGTGCTATAGATCATAAACCAAGTTATAATGAAATTCAAGATAGTTTAGTTCCTAACAAACAGATTTAGCACATTTAAAACCACGGTTGATGGATCTGTGTCAACAGATCCAGATTGAATTTTGAATTACACAAAACTTATTATTGTGTTTCTAACAATTCTACTTAGTGTACAGACTTTAGGATCGAAGAAGAAGATGAACAGTAGCAGAATCTGTCCAGTCGATGGTTTACAATATAAAGTTCAGCAGTTGGTTTGGTTTATCTTTGTAAACGGCAGCTGGATTAGCGATGGAGACGTCCAAAGTTGAGTCAGTTGTTCGTAATCAGGCGGAGGCCAAGTTGAACCAGCTGGAGCATAGTGAACCAGTTGGAACGATGAGAACCAGCTGCAAGCGCTAGAAGAGGAAGATGGACCAGCTGGAACATCAAAAGGGAACCAGCTGGAACATCTAAGTGGACCATCAATGATGATGTCATCGGTGACGACATCATGATCAGCAGATGAAGAAAGATCAGCTGGTGCGAGAAGATCAGCTGGAGAACTAAGCGATGATGACATCAGCAGTGACATCACAATCAGCAGGAAGCTACAGTGATCAGCAGTTGAGCAAAAGTTATCAGCAGTTGTGAAGAGAACCGCAAGAGCTGGATCAGCGATGATGAAGTCAGCAGTGACGTCAGCAATCAGCAGAGAGCTTCTGTTCACCAGCAGATGATACTTGAAGTTAGCGATAGCAAAACGATGTCGTTTGGATAAATGGATACGACAGCGTTTTTCTTTCGCGCTAAGGATTCAGCAGAAGGACTTTGCGATGGTAATAACCAGTAGGTAGCTACAGTACATCCAGACGCAAGCAACAGGACAACCAGTCGTGAGCTACATTGAACCAGTGCATCCAGTCGCAAGATGATGTACCAGTCGCAAGCTACAGTGGATCCAGTCGTGAGCTACAGTGCTTTGAGTATCCAGTCGTCAAAGAAACCAGACGCAGTGAATGAAGTCTGGAACCAGTAGCGAAGCAGTTGACAAATTACGAAGAGTCACCAAAGCTGGATGTCAAATGCTGAGCCTATTTCAAATGTTGAAGACGACAAATAAGCCTGCAAAAGAAAGGACACAAAGGACAATCCCTGTCCGTACTTTCATGAACACATTTCTAACGGGAAGAATTTGTGTCCAACGGGTTTAATTCAAACAGAGGCTTATATACGAGAAGAACGCCATTGAAGAAGAAGTGACTGAGAGAGTGACTGTGGTCGCAGAAGAGAGAGTTGTTGTCGCACAGAAAAGAAAAATCAAAAGAAGACAACAATCAAAGGGAAGAAAAATCAGAAGCGAAGCTGTCAACTATCTTTCGTAGATGAGCTTATTGGAGTTGACAGCTGAGCTAGAATTAGCTTGTGTAGAGAATTTCCCTAGTGTGTGAGAAACAGAGAGTTGAGCGTTTCATTGTAACAATCTCACACACAGAGATTCATTCACATTCCAAGGTGGAAGAAGGGGAGACGTAGGACATTGAGGTCCGAACTTCCAGAAACAAATATGCTGAGTATTGTATTCTGTTTAAGCTTTTAGCACTCACATTATTTTAGCACGCACGCATATTTTAGAACATATACAGTTAGCACACTTGCACAGTCGAACATATTTATGTTGTACATAAATCTGTTTGAGTTGTTTTAAAATATTATGATTCAGTTCTGGTGATTTCCGCATGATTTTAAATCATACCAGATCTGTCTACGGTGCTCTCGCTTTTAAGTGTTCAAAACCAGAGGTATTGCACCTCATCCCTTTGATTAGTGGCGCAAAATTTTTCATTTTCTCAAAAACAGCGCTTGCTATCTTTTGATCCTTTTAAAACCGGACCAACAACGGTGTATATCTAAATCTGTTGTTGGGATCAGCCGGATCACCACTTATTTGATTTGGACCTCTTCCTCCTCCCAAACTGGATCCATGACCACGTAGCGCTCTTCCCCGTTCATTGCTTGGCCCGCCGCCGCTTGACCCTTCCCCCGGTCTATTCTATCCTCTTTCCCACTTTTTTGCATCACCAAAATCCCGTAGACCTTCAAATAGTGCAGCGAGCTGAGATTTCACCACAACCATCTCGTCAACCATCCTTTGGGTCAAGGTGCGTACCAGTACATCAATTTTTATGTTCAGCCCATCAACAGCATTTTTGAGCTGGTCACGCATCAGAATAGTATGATTCCTGGTCATATTCGTATCATTACGAATGCATGCATACGCTTGATCAAGAGATGATATGCGTGTAGACAAAGCAGTAAGTGACTGGGCAGTAGTATCCAGGAGCTGGAGAGTAGAAGTATCCACTGAGACTGAGGCAATGAGCTGCAAATTAGAAGGAGCGGGACCCTGATGGTCAGAATCATGCTGGTCAGAAGTGATAGTGGTTAACTATTATGTAAAGAAGGCACAACAACGGCAGGACGGTCTTCCAAAATCTGATTAGGCCCCTGTACAAGTTCATCAAGAGCCTGATGCTCATTCCCTTCAGTCCGATGTTCATCTGTTTGAATTGCTGGCTTGTTCTATTGAGCCTAATGCTCATGAGAAGTCATTGTCGGAGTCTCATGTCCTGGTTGGTCAAGTGGGGGACTTGTGGCCTGCGCTGCTCCCTGCTCGTGATCGACCAAGTGAGAAAATTCCAGTGTAGGAGGTTGCTCCTGATTAATAAGCGGCAGACCCTCCATCACATGATGATTCCTGTGCACCGCTGCAGTCACCCTTAGCTCCTTGTGCAATCATCGAATGCATTCAAAATCATGATTTACAGAAGGGACATATAGCTTAAAGTTAGCTAAATGCTCATGATATAGCTTCTCAAGCTCCAGTTCAAATAGTTTGTACATGATGAGCGAACGACGCTCAAACAAATCAGAAATGTCCTCTGTCTCCCCCCATTCAAGCAGTTGCTCTTCATTTTTAACCAACTATTCAACAGAAGAGATATCTTTGAGGCGTACCTCTTGACGGAAATGCAGCCATTCCTCAAACATGGTCATTCTGGCGGAGACATTGTTCCACACAGATGTGAATAGCTATTGGCAATATTCTTCCACTCGTACTGGTTCATTCTGAATAGCACCTGAATCCTTAGCAGTGGGGTTCACAGAAACCAGTTGGGTTTCACACCCTTGATTTGCTATCTGATCGTCATTTCCCATCTGTGCACCGTGTTCACTGTCTTCTCTTTCATCAGCTGTGAATTCCTGATCCTTTTCTCCTCATGCTCCTTACGAGCATCAAATTCCAGATCTTTTTCAAAACAGTCACCACCACCTCCCTGTACCATTTGATTATCCACCGTTCCCTCCTGTTCAGTGGGAGATACTGGAGTCGGATCTGGTTGAGAGGCAAAGGTGGCAGCGGTCCATCCCATTTGCTTATGCTGCCTTTGTGTTCGCCTCATCTTCACGAAATCTTTCAGAGGCATGGATATAGTGGACTCTGAATATGATGATTCGCTAACTTGTTTTCGTCTGCAACGACGAGTCACCAACGGACATGAGTTCGGTTCAGAAACTTCCTCAGAATCAAAGTGCATTGGAGCAACTGGTCTTCTTTCCCCAACAGTTTGTTTTTTATCAGTCTGTGGTGCCAGCTCGGTCACTCTCTTCATCTGTTTCTTCTTTCCTCCACCCTTGTGTTTTCTTTTCTTGAGGTTGTTCACACCTGTTTCTTTTGCAGCAGCCAAAGATGCTGTTTCTATCGCTTCTATTGGCTGTGAGCCTTGTGACGCTCCACCTTCGGTGTTGCTGGCTGTTTCCTCATTGTACTTGATGGTTTCACCAGTTTGTTTAATCTCAGTATTTCTCTTAATATAGGTTTGTACTGACTTACTTTTTAGCACTTTCTGGGAATGCAGCTTCACTTATTCTCCGAGATTCTCCTTCACAATATGATGTAATAAGGTACTGACCTGAATGGCGAAACCCTGTCATTGGCATTTAGGAGTTTGCATCATGTTTAATAGTACTTGAAACAGGATTTGGGCCAGTTGAATTTCAGTCCGGCAGTGATTGCTATCATCAGATAAAGTTTTTCATTGGTAACCTGATCGAATGAACCAGATTTTGGTGAAAAGAGCTTTGGCCACAATGTCGTGCAGTAGACGAAATTCAATCGGCATGTACCTTTTCTTGTTAGGAGCCTTGAATGGCTCAACAGACCCAGAAAACTGTTGTCGTGTCTCAAGCGTTGTCTCCTTTGGTATGGTTAGAAGATTAGTGATCCCCTCCGAAGGTAGCTCAAAAACTTCAATAAGCGTATCATTGGTAATCGCTATACGTCGAGTACCCACGAGACTGACAATTGTTCCTGCAAGGATTTTTGCATTAGTGAAGAACTCAAGGACAGCTTCCTCGTAGACCGATCTGGACCCCTCCAGAAATCCTTTGAGTCCTGAATCCTCCAATGAATTGACCATTTTGACCATGCCATTGTGCTTCATGGTAAGCACAGAGTCGAAGTTCACCTGCAGGGCATTGACGAATAGAACTGAAGCCATCTCGAATAGTAATGAAATTGAAATTAGTTCAATACAACGTAGAAGATTGCAGATAATTTGCTTGTTATATTAGGGTAGTGTGAAGATTTGTTGAATGTGCACTGAGCAAAGCATAGAAAGATGGTTTTTGTTTGAGCGTGGGGAAAGAGAAGGGTTTTCTGGACACCTGTCCTCATCAGATTTAAAAGTCTTTTGAAATACCGGAGAGATGACCGTGTGATTTAAAATAAGTTGTAAACACTAACCCAATCTCTTTCGTTCAGTTTTAATATACCAGCACGGAAACAAATAAGGCAAACCCCTTGATAACGTCACAATGTACCTCGAGCTGGACTAGATTGGTATGGTACCAGCCAGCTTGATGGAAACCAGCGGACTGGTTTAGTTATCTGTTTGACTCATATTGTTCCCCATGAATTGGTGCATGCAGAACATATTTATGACATATCAAGGAGACCTAAAATGTTTCTAAAGTAAGAAAACTTAGCGTCCAGCAGAGGCTTAGTGAAGATGTCAGCTACTTGCTCATCTGTTGGCACATGCTCCACTCGAAAGTTCTTCTTAAGTACATGGTCTCGAATGAAATGATGTCGTATGTCAATGTGCTTGGTTCTGGAATGCAGCACTGGATTCTGAGTGATCGCGATCGCACTTGTGTTATCGTAGAAAATGGGTGCTTCTTGTGCATCAACGCCATAGTCCCTAAGTTGTTTTTGAATCCATAATAGTTGAGAACAACAACTTCCAGCTGCAAGGTACTCTGCCTCAGCTGTGGACGTAGCAATAGATGTCTGTTTCTTGCTGAACCACAAAATAAGCCTATCACCCAGACATTGAAAAGTTCCTCTTGTCCTTCGACGATCAATCTTTCACCCTGCATAGTCTGCATCACTGTAACCAATTAAACTCAAGCTGGAGTCTTTGGGATACCAAAAACCCACATTCTGCGTGCTTTCAAATATTTTAGAATACGTATAACAACCATGTAGTGAGACTGTTTTGGGTCAGCTTGGAACCTTGCAAACATGAAAACCGAGAACATTATATCTGGTCTGCTTGCTGTGAGGTATAGAAGTGAACCAATCATCCCATGATACATGGTTACCACGACGGCAGTTCCAGCTTCGTCTTTGTCCTACTTGATGGATGTGATCATGGGAGTAGCTGTAGAGGAACAATTTTCCATCCCGAACATCTTCAGAAGTTCCTTTGTATACTTTGCTTGGTTGATGAAAATTCCATCTTCAAGCTGTTTAACTTGTAATCCGAGAAGAAAGATTCTAATGCCTTCTAATCTAGCTACTGGTGCGAAAGATTCTTCAAAATCTATGCCTTCTCCTTGTCTATATCCCTATGCAACCAGCCTAGCCTTATTTCGAACTACAGTTCCTTGTTCATCCAGTTTGTTTCTAAAGACCCAGTTCCTATATATTTTCATTATCTGGTTTAGGGACTAATTGCCATACTTTGCTACGTTCGAATTGATTGAGTTCTTCCTGCATAGCGTCTATCCAGCTGGGATCTCTTAATGCCTCTTCTAATGATGGATCTGTGTTTTGAATTACACAAAACCTATTACTGTGTTTCTAAAAATTCTATGAAGTGTGCAGATGTCAACAGGAGAAATCTGATTTGGAGTGAATAGTAGAATTCTGTAAGTGTGCAGAAGACGTTGACAAGAAGTGAAGATATCAGATGTTGACGTGGGGAGAAATCTGGTATCAGATGTTATAGAGAAGTTTGATAAAAGGAACGGATCTAATAACGTGAAGAGCAGAGAAGCTGGACGTGAAGTGAACAGTAGGAATCTGATCAGTAAAGAGAGAAGTCGTGAACGCGAAAGAGAAGGAAGGAGTCTGAACAGAAGAATCGAGAAGACCTATCAGATATGCTTACGGGGACAGAGATGATTACGTGGAATCCAGCATGGATAGAGATGCTTACGTGGAATCCAGCGTGGTCAGACTTGCTTACGTGGAGTCCAGCTGTACTCATTGGTTCAGTAGTGAAGTCTGACGAGAAGAGAAAAGAAGAAGACATATCAGATGTCTACTGTAGAAGACGTATCAGATGTCTACTGTAGACATCTATTGGAGTTAGACGCAATAACAGGAGAAGAAATCTGGACGTGTCGAGGAGAAGAAATCTGGACG
>KV003196.1:41297-62740 GCA_001598015.1 Dorcoceras hygrometricum | reverse complement strand
ACTTTTGTTGTCTTTGATCTTAGTCACAACTGTATTGAGATCTGTTACAACAAGGATGAATTCAGATAGAGTTCAGTAGTTGTAATATCGCGATTTCTCATTTTGTACTTTAAATTTGTAATGACAGCTGGTTCATTGTTATGGCGCCAATGGTTGTAATTCGAATTTTTTTCACGAGCAAGATAATACAGCTTGTTCTATTTGCTTTTCAGCCCTTATATTTCCCTTTCATTTCATTTTCTTCGATCTCGTGACTCCCATGAGGAATGGGGCGTCACAAAAGGAGTCTTAGAATATACCAAGATTTCATCAATGAACACAATCACGAACTGATCTATGAACTCTCTGAATATCCGGTTCATCAGATCCATAAAGACTACAGCCGCGTTGGTCAACCCAAACGGCATAACCAAAAACTCAAAGTGTCCGTACCTCGTACAAAAAGCAATCTTTGCGACATCTTGATATCTTACCCTCAGCTGATGGTACTCGGAACGCAAGTCAATCTTCGAATACACCGCAGGACTTGCAGCTGATCAAACAGATCATCGATCCTGGGTAAAGGGTACTTGTTCTTAACAGTCGCTTTGTTAAACTGGCGGAAATCAATGCATATCCGCATTGATCCATCCTTCTTCTTCACAAACAAAATGGGCGCTCCCCACGGCGACATACTAGGTCGGATGAAACATTTCTCCAGCAAATCGTCCAACTGCACCTTGAGTTCTCTAAACTCCGCAGGCACCAAACGATACGGGGCACGAGAAATCAGATCTATGCCAGTCACCAGCTCAATGCTGAAGTCAATCTCCCTCCTCGGAGGAAAACCAGGAATCTCCTCCGGAAACACATCGGGGAAAAGTCGCACTATGGGAACGTCGCTAAGATGCACATGATAAGAAGAAGACGCATCCAAAGCGTAGATCATAAAGCTAGCATTCCCTAAGGACAACAGACTGAACATCTCCATCGCTGAGACTAACGGGATCTTCGATCGCGAATCCTGGCCGTAGAAGTCCAACTTCTCCGCAGACAAAGGCATAAAACGAACAATCCCGTGGAAACAATCCACTGAGGCCCTATAGTTGGACAACACGTCCATCCCAACAATGCAATCGAAATCCCACAACATCAGACGAATCAGATTCGCTACCAAGACATGCTCACAAAACCTCCTAGGAAAACAGGCTCACACCGCCAGGGTTAGAAACAGAAGCACAGACCATGCTCAATAACAAAAGAATCAGAGACAAAAGAATGCGATGCACCGGTGTCGAACAACACACGTGCCGGAAAATCAAAAACGAGACATGTACCTGAGATCACCCTGCTCGGCGTCTCCTCGGCCTGCTCCCTAGTAATGGCGTTGGCCGAAGCATGCTGGGGTCCAGAATAGAACGGCTGAGACGACTGTCCGAATCGCGATGGACCAGGCTGCTGAAATGGCCTGAACGGAGTCCCACCCAACCGGGGCTGCTGAAACTGAGGGGGACGACCCCTAGACTATCCTCCACGACCTTTAGAAGGGGCTGCGGCCTGTTGCGATCCCGTTGACGGACACACCCTAGCGAAATGTCCAAACTGACCACAGATATGGCAAGAGCACTGAACGCCGATACACTGGGTCGTTGGATGTTTGCCACCACAAAAACCACAAAACTCAGCCCGAGAACCACTGCTACTCGAGCTACCCGAACCAGACGAACCGGAACCAGACTTCTTCTTGAACTACTGACCGTGGGTCGAAACCTCTGACGGACAGGCTGCTGCGCCACCCGCTGTTGCTGCTGCTACGGGGGCTGATGGGCTGACTGTGAAGACGGAGAAGACTGTGCTCCCTGACCAGCAGGACGACTAACCTACGCCGCCTGCTGCATACGAGCACGACGACTCCGCAAACCCTCCTCAATATCAATGGCGCTATCCACTGTCTCCGCATACGTCTTGGGTTTGCTTGTCAGCACCATCTGATACAGTTCCTCATTCAAACCCTCTAAAAATATGGTCCTCTTGGCCCTCTCCCGGCCAGCAACGTGCGGAACATACACCAACAAAGAAGAAAACGTCCGAGCATACTCACTAACAGACATCGTGCCCTGCTCCAGATGATCAAACTCCCGCTCACGGGCGTTAACGTAAGACTCGGGCACATACTCCTGCCGGAAGGTGGTACAGAAACTATCCCAAGAGATCCCAACGCCGGTCTCCAACAAAGTACTCGAAGCACCTCGCCACCAGCGCTCTGCAGCCTTCCTAAGCAAGAGGGTCACTAGGCTCAACCGAAGATCATCGTCACACTGAACCCGATAAAAAACACCAATAAGATTCCAGAGCCACGAGTCCGCATCCTCGCTAGACTCGTCCCCATTAAAGACCGGAGGGTTCATCCGCTGAAACCTCGCTATAACAACGTCCATCCTTTCCACAGGGGGAGGCAAGTCACCAACTTACTCCTCCTCATCATGCCTACTACGAGAACGACTAGGAGCACTACGCTGATCCTCGTTTTATCCTGCCGATTCCTCAAACTGCCCCCTACCTCTACCACGACTTCTAGGCGGCATCTAGGAATACATCAACAGGATAAGCAACAGAGAACAGATACAGCATAGATATCACAACAACAAGCATCACACAAGCACATAAGTCAAGCACATGCAACACACGACACTGTGCCTAAACTCAAGTGTGATCAAAGAAATCGAGATTATCCCAACTTAAGCTCTGATACAAAAAATGTCAGGCCTCGTGCTCACAACAGAGTAAAATCATGCAAACACAAGCGGAAACTATAAAAAAGAGGGTAAAATTTTTGCTTTTGGCTTGACGGTTTAAAACGATATAATTAAAAGTAGTACGATACTCAAAGTAATCCCAGTTTCCAAAACCAACAAAACAATACAGCCAGTATAGCATCAAACACAAGCATCAGACTCCAACAACAGATCACAACAACAAAGCACAGGGCATCCCATGGCTAACTCTACTGATACATAATATATTCTATATGCTACTGGGATACTCTAACCACCTCCTGGGGAACCTCCAGCTGCGTTAGCTCCACGACCATCTTAATAACCTGGACAACACAACAGGCAAGGAAAACAACCAAGCCCCAGAGGGACATGGGGTCAAACATACGGAGAGAAACGTAAAACAGCAGTAAACGGCAAGAATAAAATGCAGATGCTATGCACGAGACCAGAACAACAGCCGAAGGCTACAACCAAGGAAGGGAGCCAAAGAACTCAATGCACAGCTCAACAGGATCTGCAATAGAATATGTGGCCACGGTGAGTGTAGTACATGTGGGCGCTACCCACTCACCCCTACTCGCCCACCAATACCAGATGCATCAATAGCTCAACCTGCCGTTGCCCAACCTATGAACTATTGTAGTTAGCCACTCGATGCATAGGGGCTAACAAATCCCAACAGGGAGATGAGAGTGCGGAATCACCGCTCGCCCTCACATCCTGGTAAGAAAACAGAGCAGCAACAACGAAACAAAGGCTGAAACAGCTGGTGGAACAATATGCCAATGCGTGTATGAACAACTAATCAGCAAGAATATAACATATGCCCAACAATCATACACGGCAGTATACAATGTCACAACAAGGCACACAGCAATTCCACCAATAGCCATCTCACAAATTATTCAAGCCATAACCTCGCTGTAATACAAGCTCCAAATCCGTACCTTAATTTTGTGTAACTGATACCTCAACAAACAGCCCGAGAATTCAATTCCAAGACCTGCCGAAGCAAATAACATACAAAACAATCTCAGGCATTACACAGAAAGTCACGGCCATCTACAGAACTCACGGCTGGGAGTCATACACTCAACCAGCGCTCAATTCCATCAACACAACTTAACAGGAAGCTTAATTCAAGACTAGGAACTAGATCTCATCAAAAATTCGAAAGGATACCTGAAAACCCAAACGCACGGCCGAAAGACAGTAGCTTTGAGATTTCGCTCCACACAACAACCTCCAAAATTGGTAAAATATGAAAGAGCTTATCAAGAGGAGTCCAACGCAACCTCGAACGGGAAAAATGGTGGCCGTAATCGACGGGAATTCGCCGGAGAAACTCACTTGCAAAGCTGATGAAGAAATATCCAACAGCTTCTTCAACAGTGCAAAGCTCACACCAGCAACCGAAACGCAAAGGCAACGAGCGCAAATCAAAACAACGTCGCTCCCGACACATCACCAAATCTGATCAAAGTGCTACGCTACAACAGAGTCCATCCCAAGCCAAAACGACGTCGCGCAACCCACGTCATGATATCTGATGAACTAAACACCCGCAACAGCGATCGCTAGCACTAGAACAATACGGCGTCGTAACAACTAAATCAAACGACGTCGCATAGAATACGTCATCATATCTGTCGACAGCTGATCAACCAAACCAAACAACTGGAATTCACGTCAGCGTTGCTGCTGCTTCTCAACACAACACAACGCCAAAAATTCCAACTGCTGAAAGATTTCACCAAACGCTAAACGACGGCGTTTTGCACTCTCTATAGGAACTTGCTGCTAACTGATATCACCATTCCAAATAGGTTGCTCATAAACAGATTTATCTTCCAAAACTCAAAAATACGAAAACCAGCAGAATTATTCTAAATGATATTTCTGACCCGAAAATGCAAACGAAACCTCAAAAAGAATTCCAAACACCCAGAAATCCTCAAAAACTGATAAATCCAACAATTAATCTTCATTACAATTTCAGGTCTCACATAAGGAAAGCAATAGATAATATGCAAATGCTATGCAAGGGATCAAGGCTACAACCAAAAGCAGGGAGCCAAAGGATCGCAACAACAGCTCAACAGCAAGATCTGATCAAAAGAGAACAATCAGTAGTGGCCACGAGATGGTGTACTCAGCATATGGGAGCTATAAACTCTCGGAAGACTCGGTTCATCAAATCCATGAAGACTACAGGAACATTGGACAATCCGAAAGGAATTACCAGAAACTTGAAATGCCCGTACGTAGTACGAAAAGCAATCTTCGCAACATCTTGATCTCTAACTCTCAACCGATGGTACCCTGAACGTAGATCGATCTTCGAATATACAGCAGAGCCTTGCAACTGGTCAAACAATTCGTCGATCCTCGGCAAAGGGTACTTATTCTTAACAGTAACTTTGTTCAGCTGACGGAAGTCAATGCACATTCTCATTGTGTCATCCTTCTTCTAGACAAACAAGATAGGCGTTCCCCAAGGCGACATGCTAGGTCTGATAAAACTTTTCTCCAGCAAATCATCCAGTTGCACCTTGAGCTCTCTCAACTCAGCTGGCGCTAAACGATATGGTGCACGCGAAATCAGAGCTGTGCCAGGCACCAACTCAATGCTAAAGTAAATCTCCCTCCTCGGAGGAAAACCAAGAATCTCCTCCGAAAACACATCAGGAAAATGACGCACCACTGGAACGTCGCTGAGTTGCACATGCAAAGAAGAAGATGCATCCAACGCGTAAATCATAAAACCAGCGTTCTCCGTCGACAACAAGCTGAACATCTCCATCGCTGAAACTAGCAGAATCTTCGACTAGGATTCAGCACCGTATAAATTCCATTCCTCACCGGAGTGAGGCCTAAAACGCATGACCCCATGGAAACAATCAACGGACGCCCTATAACTGCACAACACGTCCATTCCCACTATGCAGTCGAAATCCGACAACATCAAACAAATCAAATTCTCTATCAACACATGCTCGCCAAACCTCAGAATGCCATCCAAAAAAACTTCCTGGGAGAACAAGCTCACGCCGCCAGGAGTAGAAATAGAAACAACATCGCGCAAAGAAATGGCATGCAAACCATTATCGACCACAAATGCATCAGAAATAAATGAATGAGATGCGCCAGTGTCAAACAACACTCATGCAGGAAAATCAAAAACAAGGCATGTACCTGAAATCACCCTGCTTGGCGTCTCCTCCTCTTGCTCCATAGTATTGCATTCGCTTGAGCATGTTGGGGTCCAGAGAAATGCTGTTGAGACGACTGTATGAAACGCGATGGACCAGGCAACCGGAACGTCCTAAACTGCATCTCTCCAACCCTAGGCTGCGGAAACTGAGAGGAACGACCCCTAGACGATCCTCCTCGACCCTGAGTTGGGGCTGCGGCTTGCTGCGATCCAGCTGACGGACACACTCTCGCGAAATGCCCATACTGACCACAGATATTACACGAGCCCTGAACACCAATGAACTGAGTCAACGAATTCTTGCCTCCATAGAAGCCACAAAACGCTGCCCGAGAACCACTGCTACTAGAGCTACCATAACCAGACTTTTTCTTAAACTGATGGCCACGAGGTCGGAACCTGTGGCGGCCAGAATGCTGATCCAACTGCTGCTGCTGTTACTGGGATTGATGAGCTGACTACGAATACTGAAAAGACTGCGCTCCCTGAACAACAGGACGACCACCCTGAGCACCCTGAGGTCTAGCACGCGACCTCCGGCTCCGTAGACCTTCCTCAATATCAACAGCGCTATCCAATGCCTCTGCATAGATCATTGGTTTGCTCGACTAAACCAAAGTATACAGCTCTTCGTTCAAACCCTCAATAAATTTAGTCCTCTTGGCCCTCTCCCGGCCAGAAACATGCGGGACATATGCCAAAATAGAAGAAAACAACCGTGCATACTCTTGCACAGACATCGTACCTTGCTCCAAATGATCGAACTCTCGCTCACGAGCGTTCACGTACGAATCCGGGACGTACTCCTGCCGAAAGACAACGCAGAAACTATCCCAAGAAATCTCCACACCGGTCTCCTCCAGAGTCCTTGAAGCGCCACGCCACCAACGCTCCGCACTCTTCCTCAGCTGGAAAGTCGCAAAACTCAACCGAAGCATATCATCCTACTGAACACGATCGAACAAACCAGTGATTTGCCGTAGCCACGAATCCTCATCCTCGCTGGACTCGTCACCGTTAAAGATCTGGGGACTCATTCGTTGGAACCTATACATCACAATCTCCATGCTCTCTACACGGGTTGTCAAGTCTTCAACTTCATCCTTCACTCGCCTACCGCGACAACGGGAAGGGAAACTACGCTGATCCTTGTTCTGACCTGCAGATTTGTCCTGAAACTGCCCTCTACCTCTACCTCTACGTCTAGACGGCATCTCTCTACGAAGGCACTAAACAGGATAAGGTAACACAGAACAAGTACAGCATGGAAATCACATATCACAACAATATGAAACACATAAATCACATAGTGAAGCACAAACAACACACAACACTGTGCCTAGACTCAAGTGTGATCAAAGAAAATCGAGCTTATCCTAGCTTAAGCTCTGATACCAAAAATATCAAGCCTCGTGCTCACATCAGAGTAAAACCAAGCAAACAAAAGCGGAAGAAACTAAAAAGTGGTTAAAATTTTTGCTTTTGGCCTGACAGAAAGATAACATAATTTAAAATACAACAATACTCAAAATAATCCCAGTTTATAAATCCACAACACCACAAACAGTCAAGTACAATAATTGCCCAACGGCTGAATACAACACAAGTACTAAAAGACTGCCAGCTATATAGATATAAGCATTACCCGGGACATCCCACCCGCAGTGATACCAGTGCATATAATTAATATACATAACTGGGACACTATAGCTACCTCCTGGGGCACCTCCAGCTGGGTTAAAACCACGACCAGCTGTAAACCTGGGATACCTGAAATAAAACCGGAAAACAACACAATAGACTCAGAGGGACCTCGGGTTCAAACCCCAGTACGGAGAGCAACTATAATACAGCAATGAATAGCAAAAGATAAGATGCAGATGCTATGCATGAAGAACGGTACAACAGCCAAAGGATACAACTGAACAAGGAGAGAAGGAATTCAATCACAGCACCACAGCTGATAACAAATTCTGTGAAGAAAGGTTAGTGGCCACTGGTGTGTACAAGCATACGGGAATTACCCGCTCATCTTTACACCACACCCAAAATACCAGATGCATCAACAACTCAACCTGCTGTTTCCCAAAACATGAACTGTGGTAGTTAACCACTCGGTGCATGGTGGCTAAAAAATACCAGCAGGGAGATGAGAGTGCGGTATTGCCGCTCGCCCTCAAAATCTGGTAAGAACAGAACAGCAATAACAACAGGACATGAATGCAACAGCTGAATGGAAATGATAATGCGTATGCAATGCAACAGTTAAACCAACACATAAACAACAATTCAATGCATACACAGCAAACACATAATATCCATGCCAATTCCAGCCATAATACAAGCTCAACATCCGTACCTCTACTATTGAGCTACAATTACCACACACACAGATGCTACAACGAAGTCCGAGCAACACCGATCTGTCACCTGCTAAATCTACACACAATTACTACAAACGGGGGTCCCGAGAAATCTGGTAACAACCTGCACACACGAACACACTGCCGAAGATAGCAACTTCGCGATCCTACTTCCAGCCTACCACAGCTTCCAAAAGTGGTATCAATCGAAAGAGCAACTCTCAAGGAGTGCAGTGCCACCGGTCTTGCTCAAAACAGAGACGGGAAACGACGACGGAAAGCTACGGTGAGCAGTGCTTAGGGTTCGAGACAAATATTGGGAATCGGGGAAATATTTGCTCAGTATCGGGGAACCAATAATAGAGAACAGCAGCCAAGTCCTCTATTAAATACACTTCTCAACAACTGACAGAAGTAGGAACAGATTCCACCGACAAAGTCAGTTTTCGCAACTAATATTCCCAACCAGCACCTGAAATCTCGCATCAGCTTTTTCTATCGCTAAACAGCAAACAACTAAACAAAACGACGTCACCCGCTAGTCACTGTTGATCGCTAACGAACAGCTGATCGAACTAACAGCTGATCTTTCAAACAACGCTAAGGCTAAACGGCGTCGCACCAACTTAACCAAACGACATCGCAGAGGGACACGTCACCTCGCTACCAACAGCTGACAACAAACCAGCAGCTGAATAAAACAATGCAACAAATCTCTCAACAGCTGATGTCTATCATAACCAACAGCTGGTACAAAGCGCTCCACTCAAAACGCTGTCGTTCCAAATTATCAAAACGACGTAGTTCCGATACCCACTAAAAAACACGCTAACAAAACCAACAGCTGGTTCCGGTTCACAAAACATCGTCGCTTCAGAGTCCCTTAGCTCTGCTGATCATCACAACTAAAATGCCAACAGCTGATCTCTCGCAACAGCTGGTCTCTCGCAACAGCTGGATACACTAATACACCTACGACTGAAATCCACGTCAGCATTGCTGCTGCTTCCTACCAAAACGCAACGACTAAAATCTAACGAAGCACTGCTGCTCCAACTGATTTCTACTACTACTGCTGATATCTTTCCAACTGCTGATTCCAACACTTAGGCAAATTTGATGACATCAACACACGCATCTACTACCATCTGGTTCACTCCAAGCAACACCTGATTGTGAAAACATAGGTCTCACAGGTTCCCTGAGCAGTGGCAACACAGAGGTGGCAAGTGAAACCTCACTCAGTTGTGACTACTGAGCCCTCCACGATGTGTTGATGATTGTGCTGGATTCCAGTCTGTTCTGTGTTCTATTGCGGTTTTTACAGACTGTTGCTTTTGATTTTGAGGTACGAAATCCCTTAAGGTGGGGAGAGTATTGAGGATATTGTTTAGCCAATATGATCAGTGGCTAAATAATTTCGGATTAGTGGATAACAAATCGGTACAGATCTGCTTTGGGAGTATCTGTTAAGATGAAATATCTCGGACGTGAGCTGGTTCTAGGGTTGGTGCTAAGCTGATAAAAGAGTTGTTTCGGATTACAGATTATATCAGCACCGGTGTAAGTTGTTCGGATGTTTCATGCTGACCTCAGAGATGCAAGCTGAATCGTGATTGCTGGAGATTTGTATCCTTGCTGAGTGTGCTGGATACATAGTCTGAGAGATCAAGCTTAGGAGCGTGCTGGATAGTATGCAAGCTGGACCAGCTCGGAGTCAAGCTGGACCAGCTTTGATGATAGTTGGTGGATGTACACGGTGCTAGGTTACCCGTGTTGGGCACATGAGCTGAGCTGCTGCTACTGTAGTGTGACCCAGTCAAGTGCAGCGCTCTGAGCTGATATCAGTCCAGTAGTAGCGAAAGCTGGATGCAGCTTCTGGTGTTATGCTACGTTGCAAGTTGGGTTGACCCTTGAGAGCTGGGTTGATTAGCGTGGGCTGTTCCTGTGGTCGTAAACTGAATGGAGCATCCTGAGCCATTTGTAAGGATGGGATCTGACCTGAGGATGCTGAAGCTGTTTTTTGGTACTTTGCAGATTTCCATGTTCTGGTGATCCGTTCTGCTGGTGTGACCTATACAACTGTTCTTAACAACAAGCTGTATAGCAGAAGCAGTGTATTAGCAACATCTTGGAGGTGAACAACAATAGGATTTCCTCGTGAGTGTAAGCTGGATTCAGCATAGAGATGTTCTGGGTGCCCTGAGCTGAGGGACCAGATTTCAAGTGTTGTGCTATGCTGGTTGGTGACTTACGATGAGGAGGTTTTTTTTTCATCTTTTTTTTTTAGACTCAATGTAGAAACTTGCGTGACAACATAAGGATATATCTTGAGGTTCGAGAGGAAACTCAAGGAATTTTGGTATTTTTGATAAGAAACTGTCTTGTTCAACAGAACCTAGGCTCTGTACCAAATGATATGATTTCCTTGGTTAAGAAACGCAAACACGTGATATTGATTTCCACGCACCATCAATTCAATGGCAAAGAGAACCGAATTATGCCCGATCGTTAGAACATAATGTTTAGGATGTGTGAAATCCTCTTCCGTATGAATTCTCAAAGGAAACAAAAAATCACAACGAAATGAAAATGATCAATCTAAAACAAACCTTCAAAGGAACTCGTATTTGACATTCCGTGCGAAGATCAACCGACAAACGCCATAATGTTATAGACTTTGATAAGTTTTATTTTTTTTAAGGTAAACACCAAATTTGCAAGAAAGCAAATATTTTTATTCATAAGCCTCAATAAATTTCGAAATCCATCTCTAACATATATATAGACTTGTTTCCAAGAGTCCTAATGATTCCTTCCAACCTAAAATCCCTTTTTATTAGGAAACAAATCTCCTAGTCATGGAAGGGCTCAATCTCTTACCTTGTCTAATACTATTCGAAAATCTTATCTTAAGGAAAGTAATTTAAAAGCCAAAACAATCCCAAATATCCTATGCATGCGAAACCAAATGTCCTATGCATGCATGTACTCGTTTTTTTTTTTATCTTAATTTTCTAGTCTTGGACTTGAATAATATTGACAACATAATCTCTTAACCCTCCAAATAGCTTTTCATTTGCAGGATTCCCCTATTCTTTAAACATTTCTTGGGTGCTCAAAACGAGTTCGTGAAGGGCTTCTTTGAACTTCTTGATGCGTCCTCTTGTGAATGGTCCCGAGGGCAATGCTAATGGATCCCGTTGTATAGCTGTGATTGCATCACGTTCCTTATCTTCTTCTAGACGCTCCCAAGAGATATTTCCAAACCCTAGCTACTGTTCACCCATCTAGTATTTTCCAGATCACCGGAGATTGAACGGTCAGCTTTGAACGGGGGTTCAGCGGTTGGAAACCCCTCTTCAAGGCCAAGATCTGCGTAAGGTACAAATTGAGCTTGTGTTTTAAATCTTGTATAAGCATGTGAGTGTAGTTTCTGTAGGCTGAACTGCCTTAGCTTGTCGTGTATATGCTGGGTTGTGGTTTCTCTGTTATGCTTGTTGTGAATACCCAGGAAATCAGCTTCCAACAAAAAATAAAAATAAAAAATCGATACGGTCAACTTAGCTTCTGGTCGATCACATCAGCTTCTGGTCGGTCAACTCAGATCCTGTTTGGTCTACTCAGATTTCTGGATAAGTCAGCAGCCAACTCAGATCTGTACAGTCAGCAGTCAACTCAGATCTGTACAGTCAACAGTCAACACAACTATGGACTGGTCAACACAGCTCTAGACTGGTCAACTCAGCTTTGACCAAGGCTATTCAGATTTGGAGAATTCAGATTCAACGACTGAAATTCAGATTCGACTAAGGAAATTCAGATTATGCGACGTACATTCAGATTCCGCGACACAAATTCAGATTTGGCGACGGAGAATCACATTTGGCGACGTAGCTCAGGTTTGGCGATGCAGATTCAGATTTGGCGACACATAATTACATTGAGCGATGCAAATTCAGATTTGGTAAAGAAAACTCAGTTTTGGCTCACGAATTTCAGCAATCTCTTCACGCGTACAGATCAAATTTTGTAATAGTAACTGCCAATTTAAATGGATTAATGGCCAATTAAACCACCAAAATCAGTGTCCACACTAATTCTCTCGTAACAGCCATTTTAATTGCCACAAAATCAGGAAATTAAGGCTTTAATGGATGACCTTTGACTAGCCCATTTCTACACCTATATATACCCCGTTGTGACAACAGTTGACCACACTCATTCCACAAAAATTTTAGTAAAACACCATTAGGCTTCCACGTTGAAATTCAGCACAAGCTGCATTAGATTTCGTGCCTTGAACCAATCAAGATTCAGATTACGGTAAGTGGGCTTTTGTTATATATATTCATTTCTAATATTATATATATTATTCATACTATGCTCTGTTTACTGTTCGAGCAATTGTTCCGTATCAAATTCTGTTTCGTGTCAAGTTCCTGATATGAATTATGCTCTGTTTTGGCACTGATATATCTGTCGTCATATGGGTCTGCGGAATATTCCGCACTCTGAGTTACGTGGTGTAACTATATGGCCTCGACCCCTTAGAGGAGTAAAAATTAGGGACTGATCAGTAAACCATAGAAACGAAGTAATCATCAGTGCTACATGTTCTGTTAACGCTCTGCTACCTATTATGTTATGCTCTGTTCTGTATATGATCTGTTCTGAGATATGTTTTTCAGTATATGTATACGTATATTTCGTATGCTCGAATTGTATCCTCCACTTGCTGAGTGTTTCCCCAAACTCTCACCCCCTTACTTCTCCCACCAGATAAGAACGAAGAACATGTTGAAGAAGAAGAATAGCTGTTGTTCTGGGGATGGTGAAGATTCAGTTTTTTTGTTAATGTAATTTATTTTTCGCTTCCGCAATTTCTCCAATTTTCAGTTGTAAAGACGCTTATTTTATTATGTAATAGACTGTTTTTTGAGCTATACTATGAGGCTTAATGTTTTACAATTTTATAATTGTTTAATATTGCCGATGTCATGAGTATCGGTCTCTGGGCATGACATTTTAGTGGTAACAGAGCTCACCAGGTTCATAATCCGGCTGGGAAACCAAATCTGAAATTTTGCAAGGTCCGGGACGAATTTTCAGATTTTGGCATGAGACCAGTGCTACCCCCTCTGAAACGGCCCAATGAGCAATACTCAATTTTTTGTGAACTAAGGCGCTTTTTGGCCGAATTCCTTCGTTTAGGCCTCCAAAATCGCGTTTTGCTGTTTTTGAGAAGATTTGAAATTCAATAACTTTTTGTACAGGACTCCAATTTCAGTTCCATCAACTGTTCGGTAATACCTATGGTTATTACTTTCAGTTTATGGAATAACCTCACAACTTTCTATTTTTGAAATATCTTCGGTTTAAGGAAATGGCCCCCTCTGCTCCCCGTACTCGTGCTGCTGCTGCCCTCCGCATGAAGCAGATTACCCTTGACAACCAAAGCTGCACGATTAGGCGTCTTAGAGTCCAGCTAGCAACCGAGAGACGAGGGTTAGCTACTATAAAGAAAGAACATGAGAGTACCCAAGTAGCACTAGATTCCTCGCACAAGACCATTGTCGGGCTCACGGAAATAGGCCTATGTATGTCAAAGAAAGTTGAAAGGATGAAGGCAAAGAAACGACATACTAGAGAGAGCCATATGGAATGTCATCATAAGTGGCAGGCTCGTATCCAAGAGGCCGAAGATTCGCTCCAAGCGCAACACCTAATCATCGAGGCCTTGGTAGAGGATAAAGATAGCTTACTCCAAATAATCCAAGGTCTGCAAGAAGCTATTGGTGCCCCTGCTCCATTCGATGATGAATGGGAGGAAGAACCGGAAGAAGACCTGGAAGAAGAAGAGATTGAGGAAATCCCTGTTGGCGAGGGAGAGATTGTGGATGAATAGCATATGCTTTATCTTTCGAATAAGCCTTGTATTCAACTCATTCTTCTATCCAAAAAAAAATTTGCTTACCCCTTCGTTATAGTATTCTCGATTGTTTCGAATTGATACACATCCATTCTTAGTAAGTTTTCCTATGGCAGAATATGGCGGGCAACCGAAGAAGCAATAGTAACAATGGGTCGGGTTGGGATAAAAAGCAAAACAAAAATTCCAACCCGAACCCGAACCAACCCGAAATGTATCAACCCGAACCTGATTTTTTTCGGATGGGTTCGGGTCGGATTATCGGGTTGAATTATATTTTGTGTCAATTTGGGTGGATCGGGTGGGTTCGGATCGGGTTGGATAAAACTTCTAAAAAAAATTATGACCCGAACCCAACCCGAACCCGAACCAACCCTAAATGTCTCAACCCGAACCTGATTTTTTTCGGGTGGGTTCGAGTTGGATTTTCGGGTTGGGTCAGAATTTGACACCCCTAGTGATAGATACTACAATATACTATAATAATGACTTCAAAGTATAAAATCTTCTAGGCAACTAATAATAAAAGCACCACAAAGTAATTACCCCATAATCGTTATTTTTGAGTTTTTATATCCGTATAATAGCTTTATTGTTAGAAATATTTGGTTCTCATATGAACAAGAAGATTATCGAGAATATAATCATTACATATTCGATTGAAAACACCATGTTTACTATCACGGTCTTAGCTACAGTCACAGCTACACTCAAAATCGGCGAATGCATAGCAATATATAACATAGTTTCTTCAAAAAGAAAATTAAATTTATATAGCATATTGTGAAAACCCGAAAATTCAGCTCCAGGAAATAGAGCCAAAAAAAAAACCAGATCTGGGAAAGTCAACTCAGTTCCTGCTCGATCAACTCAGATTCGTGACAGTCAACTCAGATTCTGGACAATCAGCAGTCAGCTAAGATCTGTACCGTCAGCTGAGATATGTACAGTCAGTAGTCAGCTGAGATATGTACAGTCAGCAGCCAGCAATCAGCAGTCAACACATATTCTGTAAAATCAGCAGTCAACTCAGCTTTGGACGGTCAACTCAGCTTTGACCAACGAAACTGCTTATGTGTTGTTTGATTGTGGTGCTACCCATTCATTCATACCTAGGAGATTTGCTAAGAAGTTAGGGCTAGAGCCTGAAATTCTATGTGAACCATATAGAGTAGCAACTCCTACCAACGCTACCATTGAAACACATAAGATCCATCGGGATTGCAAGATAGCCATAAACGACCATACATTTTCTACATACCCGATACAACTCAACATGGTCGAGTTAGACACCATATTAGGGATGGATTGGCTATCTAAGAACCATGCATTGGTAGATTGCCGAGATAAGAATGTGAAACTCCAAGTCCCTAACCAAGAGGAGCAGATATATTATGGGAAGAACAAGGAGCGAAAGTCCCTGCTTTCTGCTGCCCAAGCATGGACTGCCATGAAGTCAGGAGCAGAAGTTTTCTTGTCAATGATCCATGAAGTAAAAGAAGGAGACGAACTCAAAATAGAAGACATCTCAGTGGTGCAAGAGTTCACATATGTGTTTCCAGATGACTTACCTGGAAAAGTTCCTGACAGAGAAATTGAGTTCGAAATCAACCTAGTGCCAGGAACGGCCCCAATCTCCAAGGCACCCTACCGAATGGTACCTGCAGAACTCAAGGAGCTCAAGGACCAACTACAAGAACTTCTAGGAAAAAATCAGATCAGACCCAGTGTGTCACCTTGGGGAGCTCCAGTGGTATTTGTCAAGAAGAAGGATGGAACTATGAGATTGTGCATCGACTACAGAGAGTTGAAAAAGATCACAATCAAGAATAAATATCCTCTTCCAAGAATTGACGACCTCTTTGATCAACTCAAGGGAGCTACAACCTTCTCCAAGTTAGATTTAAGGTCAGGTTATCATCAACTAATAATCAAGGCTGAAGACGTGCCTAAAACTGCATTTAGAACAAGGTATGGCCATTAAGATTTCACGGTGATGCCATTTGGTCTAACCAATGCACCAGAGGCCTTCATGGATCTCACGAACCGTGTATTCAAACCGTTCCTCGACAAATTTGTGGTGATGTTCATAGACGATATACTTGTGTACTTACCAAGTGAATAAGAACACAAGGAGCATCTTCGAATCACCCTTCAACTCTGAGGGAGAAACAATTGTACGCCAAGTTCAAGAAGTGCGAATTCTGGCTGAAGAGTGTGGCATTCCTAGGCCATATAATTTCTGAGGCAGGCGTATCAGTGGACCCAAAGAAGATAGAAGCTATCATGGACTGGCCTATACCGAATACAGTGACAGAAGTTCAAAGCTTCTTGGGACTGGATTGCTATTATCGTAAGTTCGTAGAAGGATTCTCATCAATAGCCTTACCACTCACTAGACTCACCCAGAAGAACTACAAGTTCAACTGGAACAAAGAATGTGAGACAAGCTTCGAAACTCTGAAGGCAAAGCTTGCATCTGCCCCTGTTCTAAAGCTACCCGAAGGGGACAAAAGCTTTACCATCTATAACGATGCATCAAAAGGAGGACAAGGGTGTGTACTCATGCAATATGGCAGAGTAATTTCTTATGCATCAAGAAAAGTGAAGACACATGAACACAACTACCCAACCCATGATCTAGAGCTAGCTGCGGTAGTTTATGCTCTAAATATTTGGCGACACTATCTTTACGGGGCAAGGTGCGAAGTATTCACTGACCATCAGAGCCTTAAGTATATATTCACTCAGAAGGAATTGAACCAGAGACAAAGGAGAAGGCTTGAGCTTTTGAAATACTACGACTTGACAATCAACTACCATCCAGGAAAAGCAAATAAGGTAGCCGATGCGTTGAGTCGGAAGAATATGAATAAGGTGATACTATCATTGATCTCATCCCAACCGTGCCTTAGAGAATTGGTCAATCTAAAGCAGGATCAAGACCCCATCTTAATAAAGCTTAAAGACCATATCAAGGAAGGGAAAAAAACTGGTTTCCGAGCAGACCAAGATGGGATTCTTTGGATGAACGGACGACTATGTGTACCTGACGTTGATAACCTCCGGCAGGAAGTGATGTCTGAAGCACATAAATCTAAGTTCTCGAACCACCCAGGAAGTACCAAGATGTATAGAGCTTTGAAAGAACACTTCTGGTAGAATTGGATGAAAAGAGTTGTTGCTGATTTTGTTGCTAGGTGCCACGTATGTCAATAAGTCAAGGCAGAACATCAAAGACCTGTAGGATTATTACAACTACTGGAAATTCCAGAGTGGAAGTGGGAAAATATATCCATGGACTCTGTAGTCGGTCTATCAAAGACGAGACTAGGCTACTATGGAATATGGGTAATTGTGGATAGGTTGACGAACCCTGCACTTTCTGCCTGTCCGAATGAACTACGTCTTGGATAAGCTCGCTTCGTTGTACGTGGACAACATAGTCAGACTGCATGGGGTTCCAACCAGCATTCTGTCAGATAGGGATCCAAGATTCGTATCTCGTTACTGGAAGAGCTTCCAAGAAGCCATGGGAAGTAAGGTCACCCTCAGTACGGCTTACCATCCACAGACAGATGGCCAAACTGATAGGACCATCCAAACCCTAGAAGACATGTTGCGGACATGTACCCTGGACTTCGGTAGTAATTTGAGCGAACATCTACCTCTAATAGAGTTCGCATACAACAATAGCTACCACAGCAGTATAATAATGGCACCATATGAGGCCCTATATGGACGGAAATGTCGATCGCCGGTGTATTGGGATGAAGTGTGAGAAAAGGCTATCACAGGACCGGAACTCGTCCAACAGATGATGAAAAAGGTAGCCACCATAAAGGAGAGACTGAAGGCAGCCCATGATCGATAGAAAAGCTGGGCAGATCTAAAGAGAAGACCCTTGACCTTTGAGGTAGGCGAAAAAGTGCATCTCAAGGTTTCTCCAATGAAAGGAGTAGTCCGATTCGTTAAAGTCGGGAAGCTGAATCCCCAGTATGTCGGACAATTTGAAATCTTGGAAAGAGTAGGTACACTTGCATACAGACTGGCCTTACCGCCCAGTATGTCAAGAATCCACAATGTCTTCCATGTCTCACAACTAAGGAGATATATCACAGATTCTAGTCATTTTTCTCGATGAAGGACCACTCCTCGTGGAAGGGAATTTGAACCAAGGACTGAGCTATGAAGAAGTCCCAATCCGAATCGTGGACACAAAGGACCAGGTGTTTAGACGAAGAATCACAGATTCTAGTCATTTTTCTCGATGAAGGACCACTCCTCGTGGAAGGGAATTTGAACCAAGGACTGAGCTATGAAGAAGTCCCAATCCGAATCGTGGACACAAAGGACCAGGTGTTTAGACGAAGAACAATCCCGTATGTCAAAGTCCAATGGTCCAACCACACCAAAAGGAAAGCCACATGGGAAATGGAGGAGAAGATGCGAAAGAAATATCCCTATCTTTTCGACGATGAAGGCAACCAAAGTTTCGAGGACGAAACTTCTTTTAAGGAGGGAGGGATGTGAAAACCCGAAAATTCAGCTCCCGGAAATAGAGCCAAAAAAAAAATCAGATCTGGGAAAGTTAACTCAGCTTTTGGCCGGTCAACTCAGCTTCTGGTCGGCCAACTCAGCTTCGGGTTGATCAAATCAGATCCTGCTCGGTCAACTCAGATCCTGCTCAGTCAACTCAGATCCTGGACAATCAGCTGTCAGCTAAGATCTGTACAGTCAGCAGTCAGCTGTCAGCTGAGATATGTACAGGCGGCAGCCAGCAATCAGCATTCAACACTGATTCTGTACACTCAGCAGTCAACTCAGCTATGACTGGTCAACACAGCTGTAGACTGGTCAACTCAGCTTTGACCAATGAAAATTCAGATTTTGGCGACGAAAACTCAGATTTTGGCCCGAATTTCAGTAAGCTTCTTCACGCGTACAGAGAAAATTTCGCAATTGTAACTGCCAAATTAGAGGGATTAATGTCCAATTAAGAGAACCAAATCAATGCCTACACTAATGCTCTCGTAACAGCCATTTTAATGGCAAAAAAATCAGGAAATTAATGCTTTAATGGCTGCCCTTTTGACTCCCATTTCTGCACCTATAAATACCCAGTTTATGGCAGCATTTTCCCTCACTCACTCCAAAAATTTCAGTACAATATCAGTAAGTTTCCACGCTGCAACTCTGCTCAAGCGGTATCAAATTTCGTAGTTGAAATCCTGCACAAGTTATACCAGATTTCGTTCCTTGAACCAATCAGACTTCAGCAAACTGTAAGTGGGCTTTTGTTATATTATTCATATAGCCGCATGGTACGACTATGAGATATGGCAAATGGATGTGAAAACTGCGTTCCTTAATGGAAACATTATGGAAGAGATCTATATGATGCAGCCTGAGGGTTTCACATCTGTTGTAAGCGAGCATAAGGTATGCAAGCTTCAGAGATCGATCTACGGTCTCAAACAAGCATCGCGAAGTTGGAACCTGAGATTCGATGAAACAATTAAGGAATTTGGTTTCATCAAGAATCCCGAGGAGCCATGCGTATACAATAAGGTAGTTAAAAGCGCTGTGACATTCCTCGTACTTTATGTTGATGACATTCAACTCATTGGGAATGATGTAGGAATGCTGCAGTCAATAAAGTATGGTTGTCTAGTAGATTTTCGATTAAGGACATGGGTGAAGCATCCTATATTCTTGGAATACAGATCTATCGGGATAGATCGAAACGGATGCTCGGACTCACCCAAGCTACCTACATCGATACCATACTTAAGAGGTTCTCTATGGAAGAGTCCAAGAGAGGACACCTACCTATGTGCCACGGGGTCACTATATCTAAGTCTATGTGTCCAAAGACTGATGAGGAGATAGAGAGTATGACACGTGTTCCATATGCCTCGGCAATAGGTAGCATTATGTATGGCATGATCTCGACTAGGCCGGATGTCGCATATGATCTGAGTGTCACGAGCCGCTACCAGGCCAACCCCGGCCAATTGCATTGGAAGGCCGTGAAGGATATTCTTAAGTACTTACGAAGGACTAAGAATATGTTCATGGTCTATGGGGGTGGTGAACTGAAACTGGAAGGCTACACTGATTCTAGCTTCCAGTGTGACGTGGATGATTCGAAATCAACCACAGGATTTGTATTCATGCTCAATGGTGGTGCTGTCTCATGGAAGAGTTCCAAGCAAGACACCATCGCGGATTCAACCACTGAGGCAGAGTACATCGCAGCATCAGCTGCTGCAAAGGAGGCCGTTTGGATAAGGAATTTCGTCCAAGAGTTGGGCGTCATTCCTAATGGAGTTGGTCCAGTCCTGGTGTACTGCGACAACACGGGTGCCGTTGCGCAAGCAAAGGAGCCTAGGTCTCACCAAAGATCAAAACACATACTGAGGAAATACCACATAATCCGGGATATTGTGGCTAGAGGTGACATAGCAGTTGAGAGAGTCGCCTCTGCAGACAACGTTGCTGATCCACTTACGAAGCCCTTGCCTGGACCTTTTTTTGAAAAACATCGCGAAACAATGGGACTGCTTCTGATGAGTAGTTGGCTTTAGGGCAAGTGGGAGATTGTTAGAGTAGATGCCCAACTAACCAACTTGTGGCGTGTGGGTTTATAGACTCTTGTATGAAACAATCTTTATATATGATATTCGCATTTATTTATATGGCATTCTTTACTTTCATTGTGTTGTATAATGATTAACAATTGCGTTGAGTAAAGACCTAGAATGAAATAAAGTGTATGTTAGATGTGATAGTGGGTATGACGGCTATCATGAAACACATCTAATAGTCACTGTGTATTCTGAATTAGTTCCTAGTCGATTGGGCCGTCAAAATGAGGATAAGGCCGCCCGAGCTCGAGACTAGTATCTGCGATGCGAAGTACCATGTTTCATTGGTAGGGAAAATTGTGATGTTCTGTGCATGCATTGAGTAAAGACCTAGAATGAAATAGAGTGTATGTTAGATGTGATAGTGGGTATGACGGCTATCATGAAACACATCTAATAGTCACTGTGTATTCTGAATTAGTTCCTAGTCGATTGGGCCGTCAAAATGAGGATAAGGCCGCCCGAGCTCGAGACTAGTATCTGCGATGCGAAGTACCATGTTTCATTGGTAGGGAAAATTGTGATGTT
>KV003196.1:19862-31332 GCA_001598015.1 Dorcoceras hygrometricum | reverse complement strand
AGGGGCAAAACGGTCATTTTGCACTGGGGTTCTGAAAAATGGTTTTTTCAGATCATAGTATTCAGTTTTGGAAACTGAGTCGATCCGTCCGATCTGATCGACGATCGGAGTTACGATGAAGTCTCGGTGATGGGGATGAACTGAATGTTCATCCATTGGACCCGGGCCCGTTGGGCCGGATCCAAATCCATCACTAAGCTATTTAATATAGACTTAGGAGACTTAATCAAAACACTTGAAACTCTTAACCCTAAACCTAGAGCCAAAAACCGCCGCGAGTCGATCCGTCCGATCTGATCGGCGATCGGAGTTACGATGAAGTCTCGGTGATGGGGATGAACCGAATGTTCATCCGTTGGACCCGGGCCCGTTGGGCCGGATCCAAATCCATCACTAAGTCTATTTAATATAGACTTAGGAGACTTAATCAAAACACTTGAAACTCTTAACCCTAAACCTAGAGCCAAAAACCGCCGCCTCCCTTCTCTCAAAAGACGACGCCGCCGCCGCCGTTTGCCGGAAGTTGTTCCGGCCAATCTTTAGAGGAGAGTCCGTCCGCGCCGATCTCGTCAGGCCTTCTAGTGCAGGCTGACGAAGGGATCCCGTCTCCGATCATGGACCTGATTGACGTTATCTACCGCAATCTACCGTGAAGTGCCGGTTTCCTTGAGAAACTGGTCGGAGCCAGGCACGAGTTGCCAGCAAGGTAGTGATCTAAACGTCCTATGAATGTAATAGCATGTTTGTAATTTAATTGTATTGATCGTCTCCCGGTATTGTTTTTGTTCTTCCGCTGCCTCGCCGGGAGGCGTGATCCGGATCCACCGCGGTGCCCCAACAACTTCTCCACCCAGATAAGAACGAAGAACAGGTTGAAGAAGAGGAACAAGAGCTGTTCTGGGGCTGGTGAAGATTCTGCTTTTCTTTTGTTAATGAAATTTTGCTTCCGCATTTTTTTTATGTTATTCAGACTCTGATTTTCAGTTGTAAAAACGATTTATTTTGGTTATGTAATAGACTGATTTTGAGCTATACTATGAGGCTTAATGTTTTACAATTTTATAATGTTTTAATATCGCCGATGTCATGAGTCTCGGTCTCGGGGCGTGACAGATGTGGCCTGGGATACCACATTGTAACATCCGTTCTGGCCAGCTCGACACTGACCAGTATGGTCTTCCAATCCTGCTCAGCTCGCAGGGCTTTAGTAACTTGTAAAACCTTGATTTGAAAATTTCAAATAATTAAACTAGGAAGGTGCAACCTATAAAATAATAACTTGATCTTGGCTAATTTGCAACTTTTTGAAAAATATAGATCGTATATTGCATGAGAACAAATTTATCTTGTCAAAGAAATACATAACTGCGGAACTTTATATATATAACCAAAGATACCAATTCATTCATCTTACATTGAATAAACGAGAAAGTAATCTGAAATGTACAAAAATTGTATCATAAAGTCTATACAACAAAAAGATGAGAACTGAAAATAGCACGGAAGCTAATGTCCACGATAAACACCCCCTATCTAATCTAGCTCACACCATCCAGCTCTGCTTAAGTCTCATTACCTGCACTCAAGAAAACTAGTGAACCTAGGGGCTCAACAAGTAAATCTGGAATAGCAAAGGTAGGCAATAAATGAATAACAATAACTGATAATGTATCTGAAAACTCATATCAGCTGCTCTACTAGCTCGCCAAGAAACTCAATGGAAGATGCCAAAAAGCTCAAATCTGTAAAGGCATTTAACAAATCAGTTCAAATCTGAACTCATTCAACATACTGCCTATGGTCGAGAAGCTCATACCAAGCACAACTACACAACGTAGGACAAAACAGCTCAAGTCAAAGCTTAGAACGAGAGGAAATCACTTACAAAAAGCTGCTTAAGAACAAAAGAACTACTGGCCGGAAACCGCGAAGATACGAACGCTGCAGCTACTTCGAACTCCTTCAACAAGTCGATCCAGGCCTTCAAAATGGTATCAATCGAAAGATACTTGAGGAGACGAGCTCAGCGCCACCCCAGGCCTTCAAAATGGTATCAATCGAAAGATCTTGAGGAGACGAGCTCAGCGCCACCAACCTTACTCCAAACGGCAGCGTAAATCGACGACAATCGAAGTATTTGTGTTAGGATGAACAGTAAGGTTCAAAGAACAGTATATTTATCGAAGGCTCACAAGAAGAAGATAAGAGATATCGGGTCTCAAAATCATCTAAGTGTTGATTGACTTTTATTTTAATTTCCTCAAATCAACGCTACAGTGAAAGTCAACTCAGCTAAAATGTGAGACCCGAAAGATTATTGGAGTGATTGAGTTAATTAATCGGGTTTTGGGTAGACCAGATTTGGCGTGAACAGATCTGGGATTGATCGGCTTTGAGCTGGTATGCTGGGTTAGCGTATTGGGTTTTTTGATATATTGGTGTTTAGAAAAGCTCTGGAAAGTTGTAGAGTTCTGCGTAGTAGTAATCAGATTTGGAGAGTTGAGAAGTGCTGGTTGGTGACTTTGGCTTTGGCATTGGTTAATTGTAATCAAGGATAGAGGTAAAATCTGGTTTTAGCAAAGTATTTCAAAGTTCGATATTTGATGTCCTGCGCGGGTAGCGAAACGCCGTCGTTTGGAAGAAACAATATTTGAGATGCATTATTTGTCAGCGCTGTGTGAATCGGCCTGGTTCGAGGGTTTGGTGTGAACCGGTTTCGGGTTGTCTAGATCGGAAGGCAGTGCGATGTCATTTTGGGTATTAGTGAACGCTGGTCAGTATTAGTGTAAGATATGGTCATCCAGATCTGGATTGCGATGCGACATTGTTTGGCGATAACAGATTTGGTGTTAGCGGGATGACATGTTCAGTGGAATAGTGGACTTCTGTGCGACGGTGTTTGGTAGCAGCGCGCTGGTTTAGCATATGGTCTAGATCTGGAGTGATACTCAGATGTGAGTGGGTATCAGCTTTGAGCCAAGGTTGTCGGTGGTTACTGTTCATCAGATTTGGGGAACTTAAGTTGTTATATAGAGGACTTTGACCGATTGAACGCGATATTTTCCACAACACTTAGAAATATTTCCCGTAAGCTTGCTCTGTCGCGATACCCTAGCTACTGTTGACCGAAGCTTATCTTCTCCGATTGCCGATGGTAGAAGACTCAGGTTGGAGCGAGAGTGGTAGCTTTGGACTCCTCTTGCCAAGGCGTTTCTTCTTATACCTCTTTCGAGGGCTTGAGTTAGGCTGGAAGAAGATCGCGAAAGAAGCTACCTTGAGTAGTCTGTTAGCATTTCGGCATATTTGTTTTTTTGTTCAGGTAGTGCTTTCGGGTAAGAACTAGATCCTACCTTATGCTTCGTTTAGAGCTGTCAGTTGTGCTAGAAGGGTAGGATAGAGCTGGTTGAGCTCATAGCTCCCAGTTTGTGGTTTTTGTGCTACTGTCCCTGAGTCGTTGCCTGGGTTTGGCTAAGAAGGTTTCAGATTTGAGAAGGTTTCAGATTTGAGGGCTCGGGACTTTGTTGTGGTAATTATAGCTCAGAACTAAGGTACGGATGTGAGATTGTTTTATAGCTTGAGATTGACATGGATAATTATGTATGTTGTGCAGTGCATGCCATTTCGTTGATTGTCGTTATCTGTTGCATCTGCATACATGCATTTATCATGTTGAGCTCATATCTTGCTAGAATTGCTTCATTGTGCTATTATGTGTGTACCAGGATGATTGTTTTGAGGACGAACGGCAATATCGTGATCCTCATCTCCCTGCTGGGTTTTGTTAGCCGCTATGAGTCGAGTGGATAGCTACCACACCTCATGAGTTGGGCAACATCAGGTTGAGTGATTGTTGTGCATCTGGTACTGTGTGTTCAGACGAGTGGGTAGCTCCCATATACTCACGCACATCGTGGCCACTACTTATAAGTTGATCTGTTATCAGTGTTGAGCTAATCCTGAGTTCCTTTGGCTCCCTGTTCCGGTTGTAGCTTTCTATCTTGTACTCAGTTGCCTCTTGCATAGCATCTGCATGTTATCTGTTGCTGTATATTAGTTGTTTTTCAGTTGCTCTCCGTACTGGGGTTTGACCCCATGTCCCTCTGGGACTGGATTGTTTGTTTCCTGTGTGTTGTTCAGGTTTTCCAGGTTTCCCAGCTGGTCGTGGAGATGGCTCAGTTGGATGTGCCCCGTGAGGTGGATAAAGTGTCTCAGTTATGTATATTAGTTATATTAGGCAGTAGAGCAGCCTTCGGGGAATACCCCGAAAGGATGTAATGTTTTATTGCTAATTTGTATCTATGTTGAGCGAGAGACTTGCTATGTATGTATCTTTGGTAGTCTCTCTATATGTTTGTATCTATTGTGCAGTAGAGCAGCCTTCGGGGAATACCCCGAAAGGATGTAATGTTTTATTGCTAATTTGTATCTATGTTGAGCGAGAGACTTGCTATGTATGTATCTTTGGTAGTCTCTCTATATGTTTGTATCTATTGTGGTTGGTTTTCTGATGTTGTAAAACAAGTATTTTGAGTACCGTTGTATTTTAACTTATGTTTTCTAAGTAAGGCCAAAAGCGACAAATTTTAGCCACTATTTTTAAATTATTCCACGATTGTTTTTTTGCATGGTTAACTCTGTGTTGTGCACCGGGCCGGACATCAAATATGAGCATTGCACCAAATATGATTCCTCCATGCTACACCAGATCTGACTATCACCTAACGACGTCGCACCGGAGTCCAGCTCTCATCAAATCTGATATCCTCTAAACGACGTCGCATCTAGTACTCTCTAAACGACATCACATCAATACGTTCTACTAGCGCCTACACGAGTAACCCAAAACGACAGCGTTTCATCTCCCGCTCAGGACAACCCGCTCATTCACACGTAAACCAGATCTGGACACCTAGATCTCACTCCAATCTGAAAACAACGAACATGTCTACTCAAACCACGAACCAAACCGATCCACACAGCGCCTCTAATCCACTCGCGTGGGGTATTCTCCAAATCTGAACTCCAGCTGCTCTCGATACACCACATCTGCCCAGCGCTTTCTCTCTCTCCTTCACTCAACAATACATACCGATTCATTTCTAAGTCAAATCTGAATCTCAACAACAACTTACTCAACATGAGACACCTCTCGTGATTTCATATTTAACTAATTCGTTAATTACTATGATTTCCAGTCCTCACATCCACCCCATCTTAAGAGATTTCATCCTTGAAATCAATAACAATTACCGATCGAAACTAAAAGAAAACCAGAGAATCACCAGGACTGAAACATATCAATCCCACACTCATCAATGCTTATCACAAGCTAACAACCAAGAGTTCAAGTGAAACCTACACACATATCACAAGCAAAAAGGTTACCTGGATCAATTCTGCATATACTTGAACAGATGAGGCTATTCCTGTCTCATCTTATCTTCAACTTCCCAAGTAGCTTCCTCTTGGCCATGCTTGCTCCATTGGACCATCACCAACGGAATAGTCTTATTTCTCAACTGCTTCTTCTTCCTATCCAGAATATGCACTCGATACTCAACATAACTCAGGGTTGATCTAGCTCAACTTCGTCAGTCCTAAGCACGTGAGATGGATCTAGTTCATATTTCCTCAACATTGACACATGAAACACATCATGCATTGCTGCTAACTCAGCAGGCAATTATAATCGGTATGACAAAGATCCAAGCCTCTCAATAATCTCGAATGGACCAACAAATCTAGGAGCTAATTTAAACTTAAGCCTGAATCTCATCATGCTCTTGAAAGGAGAAACTTTCAAAAACACTCGATCGTCAACCTGAAACTCCAAAGGCCTATGCCTCTTATTAGCATAAATAGCTTGACGATCTTGTGTAGCCTTCATTCTGCACTGAATCAGCTCAACCTGATCCTTCATATGCTGCACAAACACAGGGGTAGACAACTGTCTCTCACCAACTTCTTCTCAAAAAATCGGCGATCTACACTTATGACCGTACAAAGCTTCGAATGGTGCCATCCCAATAGTCACTTGGTAGCTATTGTTATACGAAAATTCTACCAGGGATAAAGAATCATGCCAGCTACCTCTGAAATCCATCACAATTGCTCGTAGCCAATCCTCCAAAGTCTTTATAGTTCACTCAGATTGGCCGTCTGTTTGAGGGTGATAAGCTGTACTCATAACCAATTTCAAACCCATAGCTGCTTGCAAACTCTTCCAAAATCAGGAAGTAAATCTTGGATCTCTATCGGACACTATCAAAATCGGCACTCCATGCACTCTAACCACATGGTCAACATACAATCTCTCCATATTCTTCATGAAATACCTCACATCATAGGGAATAAAATGGGCTAACTTCGAAAGCCTGTCAACCAGCACCCAAATCGCATCACATCCCCTGCTCGATCGAGGTAAATGAGTCTCAAAATCCATGGCCACGTGATCCCAATTCCATTGAGGCACTTCTAAACTCTATAGCTATCCACCAGGTCTCATTCTCTCATCTTGACCTATTGACAGTTCAAACATCGTGCAACAAATCCAGAAATATCATTCCTCATGCCTTCCCACCAGTAGTGCGACTTCAAGGCATGGTACATCTTCTTCTCGCCCGAATGCACACTATAAAGATTTCAATGGGCCTCGTTTAAGATGGTTTCTTTTAGATCGATCCGGAACAACCAATGTACAGCGAAATCTCAGACATCCATCAGAAGCAATAGAAAAATCTCCCGAATGACCATTCTGGGCCTTAATCTTCAACTCATGAATATGTGGGTCTGTCCTCTGCGCTGCTGTAATGTCTGCGACAATCTGCGGTTTAACATGAAAAGAAGAAACCAAGAAATACTAATCACCTGGTTGAAAACTCCATCCCAAAGTCCCCAAATGCTCATGTTCTTTGGATATACTCAACGACGTCAACATTGCCGGTTGAGTTTTCCTACTCAAAGAATCTGCTACCAAGTTCATTCGCCCAGGCTGATACTGAATCTCACAGTCAAAATCCTTTAGCAACTCCATCCAACAATATTGCCTCATGTTCAGATCTGACTTAGTGAAAATATACTTCAAACTCTGGTGGTCTGTGTACACCACAAACTTCTCACCATACAAGTAATGACGCCAAATCTTCAGAGCAAAAACAATAGCAGCTAGCTCTAGATCATGAACGGGATATCTCGTTTCATGAGGCTTCAACTGTCGAGACTCATAGGCTATCACTCGCCCACTCTGCATCAATAAACAGCCCAAACCATTCAAAGAGGCATCGGAACAAACCACAAAACCTCCAGAACCCAAAGGCAATGCCAACACAGGAGCAGTAGTTAAATTCTCCTTGAGAAACTGAAAACTCAACTCACACTCGTCTGTCCACAGAAATCTCCTATCCTTCTATATCAACTGCGTCATTGGCTTGGCTATTGAAGAGAATTTCTTGATAAAAGGCCTATAATAACCAGCCAATCCTAAGAAACTACGAATCTCCATAACATTTCTATGTCGCTCCCAGTTAAGAACTGCTTTGACCTTACTAGGATCCACCGAAAATATCTTGTGCGGATATGACATGTCCCAAAAATATTACCTTATCTAACCAAAATTCACGCTTACTGAACTTTGCATACAGCTGCGAATCTCTCAGTTTCTGCAACACAAACTTCAAGTGCTCCTTATGATCTCTATAGCTCCTCGAGTGCACCAGGATGTCGAATATGAAGACAATCACAAAATGATCGATATTGTAACGCCCCAAAAATCCTTAGGACCACATTATGCATTTGTTTATTTTATAATGGGTATCATGAAATGTTTATGTATCTCTAATCTTTTAATTTCAGAAGATAAGTGTGACATGGCTGGTTTCAGCAGGTGACTCCAAGGGTAGTACACGAGCAGGTTTTAAAATAATTGAAAATTTTTCTTAAGGAGGACAAATGATTTCTTTTGGAAAGTTTTGGTGTTTTATAAATTAAAAAGAGAGGAAGGGAATTTTACCAAATTTTCTAAGTGTGTCATGCTTGATTTCACAAGTATCTTGCCACTAATCCATTCCATATTTAAACATGTTTTCAAATCAAGACCTTTATCATTTGCAAGGAAATTCTCTAGTGTTCTTCGAAATAAATTCCAGAAAATATCGTGTGATTGCTCAGGGAGAAGAACCAGCAGGAACTAGCTACCGTTGCAAATTTTGTTAAAGGCAAGTAAAAGCTGATTTTTGACTCATCATTTAAAGCATATATTGATGTTCTTGAGTCTACTTGCCTATATGTTATGTTATGTTTAGCATTCATGTTTAAAATGATTTATACATGTTCATTATGAAGTTTGGTTTGATAGGCAACGGCTGGTAGCATAGTTGTTGTTTTGATGTTACATATATCCAGTTTTATTCTAGCAGTTGCATTTCCTTGTTAAAATCCAGCAGCTGCGTTGTTTGCGTAAATTCAGTAGGTGCACTGTTCACCATCAGGTTCATGTTTGTTGTTAAAATCCAGTAGATGCACTGTTCATCAGCAAATGCATTTTATTGTTAAATTTCGGCAGTTGCAATATTCGTTTCAAAAAGTACTATTCATTGCGACTGGTTATTCCTTGCGTCTGGTTTCTACTGTTCATTCCAGTTGGTATTAGTCTTGCGACTGATACTGTTCATTGCGACTGGTTGTTAATATTTTTCCTGCGGCTGGTCGATATGTTAATGACGCCGTTTCATTTAAAAGTACCTTACCGCTGGTCCCTTATTAAGTAAAATCCTTGCGTCTGGTTTTACATGTGTTAGCGTTCTCTTGAGACTGGTCGTTTAAATGCTTTTCTTACGGCTGGTTGACGCGCTAACGACATCGTTTCATTTAATATGTTTAAAAAGCCCTTGCAGGTGGTTTTATCCTTGCAGCTGGTTTTATTCATTTCGAGTGGTTCTTCTTGCGACTGGTCTCCTGTTAATGGTTTTGAATTCAAAGTTAGAATTCGATACTCAGTGAAATTTCAAAGTGGAAGCAAATGTTTTAAAATGATGGAACCAGAGGATTTTGAGAAAGAAGCTTTTACGAAAGATGTTAAAGGAACAAAAGTTTATTTTGAGACTTATGGCAAAGATAACAGAAGGTCATAATGCGGTGAGGTGAGCAGCTATTAGTTGCCCTCCCATATAGAGAAGGGTGAGCAGTGGTCTATATGTCGGTTGCCCTTTCGCAAAGATGCCAAAGGATAAGGCTGATATCAGTAGTCACTTGATCAGGTGCAACACGGACCTAAGGAGAGCTTCTGAGCCATAAATCTAGGGAAAATAATGTTAATGTTGAGATCTGGGTTATATTCCCCTGTCTTTATGTTTACAAATGTTTAAGAAGTGTTTATGTATTGATGTTCCTTTAAATTATGAAATGATCAGAAGTCCATCTGCGTATTTGATCTTATTATTATTCAGGTTTTACTTGCTGAGCCCCAAGGCTCACTAGCTTTTAAAATGGTGCATGTGCGACAGCTGAGGAGCGAACAGCTGGTGAAATGTGAATCAACTGCTGGGTGATGTGTGTTTATCAATGGCAAACGTATTCCATGTCGTAGCAGTCGTTGTTTTTGTTGGAATAGCGGTGGCGGATCCGGATCCCACTTCCCGGGGCGCAGCGGAAGAACAAAATTTGCCCGGAAAGTGTTCAATACATTCGATATAATCTACAAACATTCATAGGGTGTTCGTAGATAGTTACCTTGCTTGCGTCTAGGCGTCTGACTCCGACCAGTTTCTCGAGGAAACCGGCACTTCAAACTGTAGGCGGCGGTAGATCATCAATCAGGTCCATGACCGGATTCAATCTTCCTCGAATCAACCTGCACTAGAAAGCTGATGGATTTGCCATGGACGGAATCACCTCGTCGCGGTGATCGAAACAAGTCGATCACGAAGCGGGCGGCGGACGGCGGTGTGAGGCTTTAGAGGAGGGGGCGGCGGCCAACTGGGGAGTCTAGGGTTTGTGTGAGTTGTTTTTTTATGCAACCCTAGGCTTAAGACTAAGTATAGGTGTGATGGGCTTGAACCAGCCCATTGGACCTGGGGCGGGCCCAGTCCAACGTAACATTCGGTTCATCCCTATCAGCGTGACATCATCATAACTCCGATCGACGATCTGATCGGACCGATCTACACAGTTTCCAAAACTGAGTATTATGATGCGAAAATAATTTTTCAGATTACTTAGTCCAAAATGACAGTTTTTCCCCTCAACAGCGGGAAATCGCAATATGACCCCTGTTGACTTTTAGGAAGCCGCACTCCCTAAAATTCTCCTCATATGCTCAACACATTGAGCTCAGTCTCCGTGCGGGAATCATGAATCCAGTAATTGTGTGACCCTCAATGGTTCAGGGATACAGCTAGCCGTGGACCCGCAACCATTGCGGCTCCGAAATCATAATTTCGGACTTGCCCAACGGATCATGATATAGCGCCTAGCAACATCGTGCCATGATCCCCTAGGTATCACTGATAGTGCCTGCAAGAACCAGTTGGTCGTGTTTAGCGTACAGTACGGTCCTTTCAACACATATATCCCAATCAGATCAACGACCATTGGTAAATCGAGAGTCGCTAGAGATCCGATAGCTATGCATATATCTTGGAGATCGAATAGTGACATCCCGAGTGTAACTAGGTAAACCCATTTACCTAAAACACTTCTAGTACTCTGGCCAGAGATTTATACACTATTATCCCCTCAGATAGCATAAGATATCCACGCATGTAAGCGAGCGGTGAATCCTCGACAACGAAGCATCGAATCCTACATGCATCGGGGTCTCAACCAATCCCGCCGCCTAATGACCCCAAGTGAGTCGGCAAACGAGTCAAAGTCAGACGCCTATCATGTAGAGTCTCAATGACGTTTCGAGTCGTGAGGACTAATCAGTACAACCAAGACCTCGAACTTATCCACTCGAAAAATGGTAACCACTTGGAAAGTCCGAACGAGGGTAGTTCGATAGATCACGAGATCACTATATATCTGCATGCTCAGAACATCACAATGTTCCCTACCAATGAAACACGGTACTTTGCATCGCAGATACTAGTCTCAATCTCGGGCGACCTTATCCTCATTTTGACGGCCCAATCGACTAGGAACGAGTTCAGAATATACAGTGACTATTAAATGTGTTTCATGATAGCAGTCATACGCACTATCACATCTAACATACACTATGGTGCATTCTAGGTCTTTATACAACACTATTGTTAACATTATATTCATAATGAAAATAAATAAAGCCATGAATAAATGCGAATATCATATATAAAGATCGTTTCATACAAGAGTCTATAAACCCACACGCCACAAGTTGGCTAGTTGGGCATCAACTCTAACAATCTCCCACTTGCCTTAAAGCCAACTACTCATCAGACGCAGTCCCATTGTTTCGTGATGTTTTTCAAACAACGGTCCTGGCAAGGGCTTC
>KV003195.1:58179-74720 GCA_001598015.1 Dorcoceras hygrometricum | reverse complement strand
TACCTTGCTGGCACTTGTGCCTGGCTCCAACCGTAGTTACAATAACGTCGGCTCTTCTCGGTAGATTGCGGTAGATAACGCCAATCCGGTCCACGACCAGATACGAGACTCCTTCTTCACCCTGTACTAGAAGGCGTGACGAGATCTGCACGGATGGATTCTCCTCATCGAATTGGCCGGAAACGATTTTCCGGCGAAGACGGACGGCGGCGGCGGCGGCACACGTGGGCGGCGGAGGCGGCGTATATGGAGAAGAGGGGAGGCGGCTATGCTTCTAGGTTTAGGGTTGTGAGTTGAGTTATGTTAAGTATAGGTTTAGGCTTAATTAAATAAGCTTAAGTGTTGGACTTGGACCGGCCCAACGGGCCCGGGTCCAACGATGAACATTCAGTTCATCTCCACCACCGAGACTTCATCGTAACTCCGATCGCCGATCAGATCGGACCGATCGATTCATTTTCCAAAACTGAACGCTATGATCTGAAAAACCGTTTTTCAGAACCCCAGTGCAAAATGACCGTTTTGCCCCTCAACAGCGGGAAACCCCGGTTTGACCTCTGTTGACTTTTAGGAAGTCGCACTCCCCAAAATCATCTTCTCGCGCTCAACACATTGAGCTGAGTATCCGTACGGGAATCTCGAATCCAGTACTTGTGTTACCCTCAATGGTTCAGGGATACAGCTAGCCGTGGGCCCACAACCATTGTGGCTCCGGAATCACAATTCCGGACTTGCCCAACGGATCATGGTAAGAGCTTCTAGCAACATCGCCCCATGATCCCTAGGTATCACTGATAGTGCCTGCAAGAACCAGTTGGTCGTGGTTAGCGTACAGTACGGTCCTTTCAATCCATATATCCCGATCAGATCAACGACCATTGGTAAATCGAGAGTCGCTATAGATCCGATAGCTATGCATACATCTTGGAGATCGAATAGTGACATCGCGAGTGTAACTAGGTAAACACATTTACCTAAAACACTTCTAGTACTCTGGCCAGAGATTTATACACTATTATCCCCTCAGATAGCATATGATATCCACGCATGTCTGCGAGCGGTGAATCCTCGACAACGATGCATCGATTCCTACATGCATCGGGGTCTCACCCAATCCCGACGCCTTGTGACCCCAAGTGAGTCGGCAAACGGGTCAAAGTGAGACGCCTATCATGTAGAGTCTCAATGACGTTTTGAGTCGTGAGGACTAATCAGTACAACCAAGACCTCGGACTTATCCACTCGACAAATGGTAACCACTTGGAAAGTCCGAACGAGGTTAGTTCGATAGATCACCAGGTCACTATCTATCTGCATGCTCAGAACATCACAATGTTCCCTACCAATGAAACATGGTACTTCGCATCGCAGATACTAGTCTCGAACTCGGGCGGCCTTATCCTCATTTTGACGGCCCAATCGACTAGGAACATGTTCAGAATACACCGCGACTATTAGATGTGTTTCATGATAGCCGTCATACCCACTATCACATCTAACATACGCTTAAGTGCATTATAGGTCTTTACTCAACGCAATTGTAAATCATCATACATACAATGAAAGTAAAGAATGCCATATAACAAATGCGAATATCATATATAAAGATTGTTTCATAAAAGAGTCTATAAACCCACACGCCACAAGTTTGGCTAGTTTGGCATCTACTCTAACAAATACAAGGCTAGGAACAAGATTTCCAAGCTAATTCGAAAAGCAACCTGAACGAAGAAATGCACGCACGAAAACAGCAACTTCGTGCTTTTGTTCCAGCCAACGACAGCCTCCAAAAATGTATGGAAAGAAATAGCTTTACGAGAGGAGTCCAACGCTTCCTCGAACGTGAAAAACGGTTGCCGGAATCGACGGGAATTCACCGGAGAAGCTCACGGTGAACAGTACCCGAGGGTTTGAGCGAAGAATGAAAGTTGGGAGGAAAATTGCTAAGTATGGGATCTGATCAAATAATCGAAGGCCAACACTTCTGATATAAATACAGGCATGAAATCTGAATAAATATGCACCGACAGAAACAGATCTCACAAGCCATCCAACGCATGTGCTACATTTTGCAGATTCTGTTGAGCTGTGCATTGAGTTCTTTGGCTCCCTTCCTTGGTTGTAGCCTTCGGCTGTTGTCCCTGGTCTCATGCATAGAATCTGCATTTTATTCTTGCTGTTTACTGCTGTTTTGTAGTTGCTCTCCGTACTGGGGTTTGACCCCATGTCCCTCTGGGGCTTGGTGGTTTTGTTGTCTGTGTTGTTTTCAGGGAATCCAGGTTTTACAGCTGGTCGTGGGTTTAACCCAGCTGGAGGTGCCCCAAGAGGTGGTTAGAGTGTCTCAGTTATGTATACTATTTATATGCACTGGTATCATCGCGGGTGGGATGTCCCGGGTGATGCTTAGTTTATTGTAGCTGGCTGATAGCCAGGGGATACCATTTTTTGTGCTGCCTTGTTGTATGTTATAGCCTTTGCTTGGTTGGTGGGATATCTATTTTGAGTATTGTCGTATTTTAAATTATATTGTTTTAAACCGTCAGTCCAAAAGCAATAATTTTACCCGCTTTTTAGTAGCTTCCGCTTGTGTTTATGTGATTTTACTCTGTTGTGAGCACGAGGACTGACAGATATGATGAAGACTAGCCTGAATTTGGTTGATATACCAGTAGTCTGTTAATTTGCTGATGTCTTTCCTGACGAGATTTCAGGATTGCCTCCATTTCGAGAGGTAGACTTCAGTATTGAATTGATGCCAGGTACACAACCGATATCGAAAGCACCTTATCGTATGACACCAATTGAATTGAAAGAGTTGAAAGAACAGCTTGAGGATCTTCTTTCCAAAGGGTACATTAGACCGAGCGTTTCCCCTTGGGGCGCTCCGGTACTATTTGTACGAAAGAAAGACGGATCTATGAGGCTATGTATTGACTACCGGCAACTAAACAAAGCAACGGTAAAGAATCGATATCCTTTACCTCGGATAGATGATTTGTTTGATCATTTGCAGGGTTCGTCAGTGTACTCGAAGATTGATTTGAGATTCGGCTATCATCAATTGAGGGTACGAGATGAGGATGTATCGAAGACTGCATTTTGAACGAGGTATGGTCACTATGAGTTCATTGTTATGCCTTTTGGGTTGACCAATGCCCCGGCAGTGTTTATGGGTCTGATGAATAGTGTCTTTCAGAAATATCTTGATGATTTCGTGATTATATTTACGATGATATTCTGATCTATTCGAAGAACTTGTGTGATCACACTGACCATCTTAGAATTGTTTTGAGAACTCTCCGAGATGAGAAATTATATGCCAAGTTGTCAAAATATGAATTTTGGTTGCAGAAAGTGGTTTTTCTTGGCCATATTATTTCAGGGGATGGTATGTCAGTGACCCGAGCAAAATAGAATCAGTGACTAATTGGCCTAGACCGACATCTGTGCCAGAAATCCAAAGCTTTATGGGCCTAGCAGGTTATTATCGTCGATTTATCCGAGATTTCTCGAGTATTACAAAGCCTATCACTCAACTGACACAGAAGAATGCACCATTGGTTTGGTCTGAAGCATGTGAAGCCAGTTTTCTTGAGTTGAAGAAGAGGTTGACTACAGCACAAGTTTTGACAATCCCTTCAGGTACCGATGGTTTTGTTGTTTATTGTGATGCTTCTAACCGAGGATTGGGATGTATTCTGATGCAGCGAGGACATGTTATTGCGTATGCCTCGAGACAATTGAAGCCGCATGAGACTCGATATCAAATTCATGATCTTGAATTGGCAGCCATCGTTTTTGCGTTAAAGATATGGCGACATTATCTATACGGTGAGAAATTTGAAATCTTTTCTGATCATAAAAGTCTGAAATATCTATTTTCTCAGTCTGAACTGAATATGAGACAACGAAGATGGCTCGATTTATTGAAATACTTTGATTGCGAAATCAAATACTATCCCGGGAAGTCAAATACAGCAGCAGATGCCCTTAGTAGAAAGGTATGTGCCTTGTCCTTGACTACTGTAGGTGTATCTAGCTTGATAGAAGATTGTTGTATTTCTGGGTACCTATTCGAGACAGATAGGAAGCATATTCGAGTTTGCGCTCGAGAAGCCAGAATTGTTAATTAGAATCAAAGAAGCACAGAATAGGGATCCGAATATTCAGAGGTCAATTGAGATGGTCAGATCTGGACATCAATCCGAATATCGGGTCAGTGATGATGATATTTTATACGTGAATAACAGACTTGTTGTTCCAGATGTGTTAGAGTTGAAACAACAGATATTGAATGAAGCTCACATAAGTAGATTCAGTATTCATCCTGGTGGCAGAAAGATGTACAATGATTTGAAAATTCAGTATTGGTGGAAGCAAATGAAGTCTGATGTGACTGACTTTGTTTCTAAATGCTTGAATTTCCAACAGGTGAAAGCTGAAAGAAAGAAACCTACTGGTTTATTACAAAGTCTGTCAATTCCTGAATGGAAATGGGATCACATTTCCATGGACTTTGTGACGAGATTGCCACGATCATCCCGAGGATGCGACGCTGTGTGGGTGATTATCGATAGGTTGACGAAATTTGCATGTTTTATTCCTTATCGGATGACCTATCGTCATGATCAGATGGCGGACCTTTACGTTTGGGAAGTGGTAAGACTCCATGGTGTGCCAAAGTCGATTGTATCTGATCGACATCCAAGATTCACTTCGCACTTTTGGAATAGCCTACAGTAAGCTCTAGGTACACATTTACATTTGAGTACCGCTTATCATCCTCAAACTGATGGACAATCTGAACGAACTATTCAGACTCTTGAGGGCATGCTTAGAGCTGTAATACTAGATTTTGATTTTACATGGCAAGATTCATTATCGCTTGTGGAGTTTTCGTACAACAACAGTTATCAGACGAGTATTGAGATGGCTCCATTTGAGGCACTGTACGGAATGAAATGTCGATCGCCATTGTATTGGGATGATGTGTCAGAGGTACCTGAGTTGGGACCAGATATGATCAGAGAGATGACTGATAAAGTGAAAGTGATTCAGCAGAAAATGAGAACAGCGCAGCATAGAATGGCTAGATATGCGAATGTCAGACGTCGACCGTTGTGTTTTGAAAAAGGGGACAGAGTATTCTTGAAGATTCTCCCTTCAGGGGTACAATTCGATTTGGCAAACGAGGGAAGTTATCTCCATGTTTTATTGGTCCTTATGAGATTCTCGAGAACATAGACGATCTTGCTTATCGACTCGCATTGCCTCCGTCTCTTTCTAGTATACATGACACCTTTCATATATCTATGTTGAGGAAGTATCTGTCTGATGCATCTCATGTTATTCATCTGATGAATCTGAACTCGATGAAACTCTTAGCTACTTTGAACAGCCGATTCAGATACTTGATCGGAAGGAAAATCAACTCTGAACGAAGACCATTCCATTAGTGAAGATTCAGTGGAATCGACATGGAGTTGAAGAAGCTACATGGGAAATTGAAGATGACATGAGACAACGATTTCCATATCAGTTCCAGTGATGTGAGTTCTTCAGTTGCTGCTATTTCATTATTCTTATGTGTATACAGAATGCATATAGAGACCGCTTATGATTTCGAGGACGAACTCATGTTTTAGAGGGGGAGAAATATAAGGCCCGGGATTATTTGATTTAATAATCCGAGATTATTTAAGTTTAATCTGAGAATATAAAATTTAAGAATATTTAGAGTTTGGAATTAAATTCTAATGTTCTTGAATTAGTTTGGATTGAAATTGAGTTAAATTGAGGGCCGAGAACTGATTGCAATTACGGAAGTTTCAGGGACTAAACGCAATTTGGCTTATATATATCTAATTTTAACATCTTCACCACTATGTTTAACGTGAAAGGGCAGTAGGTTTAGAGATTTCACATGCCTTTTGGTTATTTTATAAGCTTCGATTTTTCATCATCCGGCCGTCAGAATTTAGAAGCGATCGTATATTTGCGATCCTCGCATCGAAGGCTTTGTTCTGATGTAAGTTTTATTATGTTCTACTATGATTTGATTTTGAGGTGCTTATGGAATCAGATTATGATGATATATAAATTTTCTTGAGTGCACAACAATTGTATATCCAAGACGGATCGAGGAAAGTTCTGCGTTTGAATTAGTTATGATTTTTGAGCTATCTTTGAAAAGGAAGCTTGCTAGTATTGCCGATTTCGAATTCTTGATGCTGTTGTAGTGATGATATGGTTGTGATATGGATTGTAGTTGATTGATATCTTGATATATTTAAAGTTGGGTTACCGATTTTTAGCGGTTACGCCGCCGGTTCGAGAATTGATGAGTTTTGGGGCAAATGATTAAGCCGTGTATTGGATTGAGTTTGGATTCTGATTTTGATTATATTATACTCCCTTTCATATTTTGAATTTGAATAGTGATGGATATCGAATGATTGGACCGAGATTGATATAAGTTCTTGCTATTACATTTCAGCATGAAGTCTGATATGAATGTTTTGATGTTATGTTGCAGATTTGAAGCATTCCAAAACAGAGCTAAACAAAGGTATAGTTTGATATGGAGAGTCAGGGAATTTGAATACTCGAGAATGATATTTCTTGAGTTATCCCGACAAATCACATACTCGCTGATTACTGTTCTTGATTTAGAACTTAAAGTTATATTTGTTGATCCATCACAGGTAGTGGATATTTTACTTCGATATGAGATTATATGAAATAGAAAATGAATTGATTCTAATGCCAAGGTCAGATATGATCTTATTTTCGAAGTCTGAGTTGATTTCGTTAGATGGATATCCATGTCAAGATCGGATACGAATCTTGATGGCATCGATTCGATATGAATCAGTTCTTATTTTGAGATATGCGATATATTCATTTCATTTCGATTTGATATGGTAATTTTGATATAAACTGATTTACGTTATTTCATGTATATGTCGCTGAGATTGTTTTCTCATTGGAGTTTTTCGGATGTTGACTTGTTTTGTATGTGTGCATGGCAATAGGTGGGGCAGGAGCTGGTCGGAGTCAACAAGGATAGCTCGAGGATTGAACCATAGAAGTGGGGTTGTGGTTAAGAAGTAGAGCAGTCAGACCTTGAACTCAAAAATGTTGTAGTTGCTACACTGATGTCTGTTGTATATTTAAATAAAGTTGTATTGTAGTAACTTTTGAGGTTGACATCTACATAACATGCGTTAGACTCATGTTTTATTTATGCTCGAGTTCCTTTAAATTAATGGAAGCATGTTCAGATTTCAGTGAGAAAAATGGAATAAATAGATTTTAAAAAAAAAATTCCATTAGTTAACTAGGTTAGCTTATTAATCGCCCCATAAGATTAGAGAAGTAATCGAGGTCCCCACAAATACTGTTTTCAAGTGATGTTGCATGACTTTTTATGCTTAAATATTCGATCTATTGTTGTTTTTGCGATCCATGCATTGATCACGATTTTACCACGACTATGATTTATTTCTTGATGTGCTCCGGTCATGGGCGGTTCATGGGGCTGGGGTCCGGTCCAAGGGTGGTCCGGTGGTGGTCTGAGGATGTGTGGAGGTGGCTCACCACCTGGTCGAGCCAAGGCTGATGTGATGCTGCACCCATCTAGCGGCGCTCGGTTCCTTCCTTTGCATACTTCGGCCGAGCCATGTAGGCCATGGTTCGAGCCGGGGCTCAACCAAGAGGGCCTACAGGACCTGGGGATGGTCCTACCGATGGGATTCCGGCTAAGGATGAATGGAACCGTGCAGTCGAAGGGCTAGAGATTGGGTGGCGCTAGGCGACGGTGGCTAGGGTTGGTGTGTCATGTGCGGCCGGTTCAGTTGGATCGATTGGGGTGGTTCGGCCGAACCGGGTCGGGTCGGTAAGGGGTTGGGTCAATTATTTTATGTCGGGTCCGGGTTATTTTATTTTTGGAACGAATATTTTTATTTTAAAGTTTAAAGTCCAATTTTAAGTGTAATGGGCCGAATAGTTTAAGTCAAACTTTTAAAAGTCTAAATTCCTTTAATTTATGGGCCCAATATTTGTATTAAATTTTAAAGTCTAATTTTAGTAAATGGAACTGTTATTTTGTCAAATTTTAATTTCTGGATTTAAGTTAAAGGACCGAGTACTTTTATCAATTTTGAAATTTAATTTTTGGGTTAAATGGGTCAAGTTCGAGTTTTGAGTTAAGTCACAGTTTAAGACCAGGTCTAGGCTTTTTGGGCTCAGTAGACTCAACTGGCAATCACAACTCAGTAAAAGCTTTGGATTCTCGAGGCACGACAACTCAGTTGGCCAATCCCAGACTCAGGGATTCAGTAAATCTCAAGGCAAGACAACCCAGTCGGCCAATTTTAACTCAAGGTTGAGTTCGGTCTCAAGGAATTTTGGCCCAATATAAATTCGAGTAAATGCCAATAGAATATAAACATATGGAATATATCACAGAACATCTAAATCAAACAGCTGTATCAATTCACACATAGGTATAAAACAGCACAACTCAGACTCTACCATGCGACACTAGGCTGGACGACTCCGATCACAGCCACAACACCACAGCATACTACTCAACACACGCATATCAGTCATGACAACTCAGCACGTAGACATCATAAACACAGCATGCAAAAACACAAGAATAACAGCTCGGCAACTCAGCACAAGCCTAAAAGGTTACCGCACGCGGGGCACACACGACAAGGCTAAGTCAACTTAGCACACAACCATACATGTTCACATGCTTATCTCAAAGCTGTAAATACAAGATCAATCGTACCTTGTGCAGATCTTACCAAAACTGAACTCAAGGTTCACTGCTCACAGTAGAAAACACTAGCTGCGACTCTCAGCTCTCGGCCAACAAATGAGGGCTAGTAGCTCACAGCCAAGCCACACGAGGGCTACTACTCTGCACAACATCTATGAAATCAGCTCAACTCAAGCTAAGAAGCTCACGGTCGAAGCTTCAAAATTCGGCCATCCTGCACTCAACCTCAATGTTCAACCTAACTCAAGGTAATAACAACTAAAGCTCAAAAGCAACTCTAACGGCTTAGGTTACCTAAAATGAAGATCAACTAAGTCGGAAATCGCAGCTCACGACTCACGAAGCTTTTTAGAGACTTCCTTTGTCCAGCCTCCTCTCTGATTAAATATGGTACTAAAATGTCGACTCTGAAGAGATGTTTCCAACCGAGGTATCCACACTCAAAACTGACCTGCCAAACTTCGACGATCTGGAAAATATAGGGATGGGTGAAAAGTAACCGCTAGGGTTTGGAAAATATCTTTTGGGAGCTTCCAAAAAAGGATAAGGGGAAGGTGTGAAATTAACTAAGTGTTGGTCAACGAGAGGGTATTTATACTCACTACTCAACAGATCACGGCTATAGTGCTTTCAGCTCATCTCAAGCCTCTTCATTGTATACAGCCCTATGTACAACTCAGCATGCAAAAACACCCAGCTCTCGCATCCAACAACTCACGCTCTACAGACCATGCTCTCAGCAGCTTACGACTATAGTGATATCATATTTGCTCAGACCTCCTCACTATATTCAACCCAGGAAAAGCAGCTCAGCTTGTGCATTCAAAACAGTTCTCATTTATTCAGCTTTCGCACACGGTTCAGCTCTCGCGTACATTGAGCTCACGAACCACACCTAGCTCTCGTGCATAACCTCAGATGTGATCACCAACCCAGATCAGCTCTCTTGCGCTAACAGCTCTCGCGCACTACTCCAGCTCTGTAGGAATACGAACATCCCTCACTCAAAACGGTCCACACAAATAGTCTGCGCCACTCACAGAAACATAGAACACAGCAGCATATCAGATCATGCTCTCTACAGCTAAACTGATCGTCCTATCTGCTATCTACTGACCAGAAAGCTATCAATAGCCTTCTCCAAAGAGGTTCGATCCGAAAAGGCTCATGCCCAAACTGGCTTTACCAACCAGCTCGGACCTCTCGCAGTCTGTCCACTCAGAACATGACACCAGTCACGTCCCCAAACTGAATCTCGGTTACATCTCGCTGCTCGACTATCAACAGCTCAGAGCTGCTATCCCGTCAGCTCACTAAAAGACAGATCAGGTCTAAATGGGTCAGCACAACTCAAATGTACAGTACCACTACCGGTCAGATCACACTCAAGCAACTATCTCAGAATGCTCTATCTAGCTTACGGCAACCAAAACAGCCCGCGACACTCTCAGCTTGTAGCAACTACGCTCGGACAGCTCACAACATGCCCACTAGCACAGCTCGCAGCTACCGACTAGATCCAACACTGATCAGCTTATGCGTAAAGAACTGTCCTCACCAAATGTCTACGTCAAATAATGACTTTTAATCAAAAGTCTGCAGAAAATATCAACCCCAACAATTTATACATGCATACAGACTCAATCGAATCAGGAATACAATGACTACTCAGGGCATCCTCTGGTAATGGCTCGATACTACATATATATAACTGAGAACTCAACACCCGTGGGGCCTCACCAGTTGATGCATCACTCAGACCAACTAGTATACCTGCAAAGGCTGCCAACACACGGCCAAAGCAGCCCCAAGTGAAAACAAACGAGTTCAACCTAAGTACGTAGAGCAATCATCATGCATCTATGAATAAATCTTGAAACATGTGTCGTGCAATGCATGAGGGCTGTCAAGAATCATCGGTAATCAAGGAACAGCGACCTCCGCCGAAAATCAATATCTCGATTAATCATCGGAGCCCAAACTCAGCAGACTCAGCTGGCAATCAAAACTCAGTGAAAGCGTTGGATTCTCAAGGCACGACAACTCAGTCGGCCAATCCTAGACTCAGGGATTCAGTAAATCTCAAGGTACGACAACTAAGTCGGCCAATCTAAACTCTGGGTTGTTTCAATCTCAAGGAATTCAGGCTCAATATGAATGTGTGTATGCAATGCCAATAGAAATATAAACAGTATGCAATATAAAACAGAACAGCTAAATCGAACAACTGTATCAATTCACACACAGGTATAAAACAGCATAACTCAGGCTCTACCATGTGACACTAGGCTGGACGACTCCGATCACAGCCACAACACCACAGCATACTACTCAGCACACGCATATCAGTCATGGCAATTCAGCACGTAGACATCATAAACACATCATGCATAAAAACAAGAATAACAGCTCGGAAACTCAGCACAAGCCTACCGCACGTGGGGCACACACGACAAGGCTAAGGCAACTTAGCACACAAGCATACATGTTCACGCGCTTATCTCAAAGCTGTAAATACAAGATCAATTCGTACCTTGTGCGGATCTTACCAAAACTGAACTCAAGGCTCACTGCTGACAGCAGAAAACACTAGCCGCGACTCTCAGCTCTCGGCCAACAAATCAGGGCCAGTAGCTCACAACCAAGCCACACAAGGGCTACTACGCTGCACAACATCTAAGAAATCAGCTCAACTCAAGCTAAGAAGCTCACGGTCGAAGCTTCAACATTCGGCCATCCTACACTTAACCTCAATGTTCAACCTAACTCAAGGTAAGATCAACTAAGGCTGAAAAGAAACTCTAATGGCTTAGGTTACCTAAAATGAAGCTCAACTCAGTCGGAAATCGCAGCGCACGGCTCACGCAGCATCTTAGCGACTTTATTTTTCCGGCCTCCTCTCTGCTTCAATCTGGTACTGAAATTACGCCTCTGAAGAGAGGTTTCCAACCGAGGTATCCACACTCAAAACTGACCGGCTAAACTCCGGCGTGTGGAAAATATAGGGACGGGTGAACAGTAATCGCTAGGGTTTGGAAAATATCTGTTGGGAGCTTCCAGAATAAGATAAGGGGAAGGTGTGGTCAAAATTAACTATGTGTTGGTCAACGATAGGGTATTTGTCAGGCCCGGTGCACAATACAGAGATTAACCACGCAATTAACAATGGCGGAAGCATTTAAAAGTGGCTAAAATTTTTCTCTTTGGCCTGACTTAGAAACATAATTTAAAATTACATTGATACTCAAAATATTGGTTTTACAATAACCGAGAACCAATCAACAAGCAAATAGCAATACAAGCACGAGTATCCCAACAACAAAACTAATAATCAGCAATAGAACATCACATCCTTACGGGACACTCCCATGTGACGACTCTATTACATAATCATACAATATATATAACTGGGACACTCTATCTACCTCTCTAGGCACCGCCAGCTGAGTCATCTCCTTGACCAGCTGAGAAACCTTGATAACCTGAACAACACAAAAATAACTAAACAACCAGCCCCAGAGGGACATGGGGTCAAACCCCAGTACGGAGAGCAATACAAACAGCAAATAGATGGGAACAGATATAAATGCACGTGCTATGCATGAGATAACAGGATGCAAGGCAACATGCTACAACTGAGTCAAGATGCCAAAGGAGCTCAGCGACCAGCTCAACAGCTATCAACAGATCGAAAGAATGGTAGTGGCCACGAAGCATGTGAGAGCGTGGTAGATATGCACTCGTCTCAACACACGGTACCAGAGCATAAATAGATCACTCAACCTGCTGTTGCCAAAGCTCATGAGATCGTGGTAGCTATCCACTCGTCTCATATAGGCTAACAGATAACCCAGCAGGGAGATGAGGAGCACGGTATTGCCGCACGTCCTCAACAACAGCTCCTGGTACATACGGGTTAGCGCAACAACAACAAACTGCTAACAGATATGATCTCAACAGGAAAGATGCGTGTATGCCAATGTAATAGCTTACAATAATCAGCACAGAGACTAGAGTAAGCAACAACATAAGACAGAACACAATACACGCATACCAGCAAGCATACACATATATCCATGCCTACCCCAAAGCTGTAAGACAAGATCAAATCCTTACCTTCAGTTTCTGAGCCATAATTACCACAACACAATCCCCGAGTAACTCAAATCTGCCACCTGCTTGGCCAAACAACAACAATCAGCTCAGGGTCATAGCGCACAGAAACACAAACTGGGAGCCACCAGCTCAACCCAGCTCTATTATACTTTTCTAGCACAACAACCAGTTCCAAACGAAGCCCAATGTAGAATCTAGTATTTACTCAAAACACTACCTGAACAGAAGAACCGAATCTGCCAGATTACGAACAACAATGCACTGTAGCTTCTTCGCGTTCTTCATCCAGCTTAACCCAAGCCTTCGAAAGTGGTCGTAACGGAAGCGTCTCAACAAGGGGAATTCAACGTTACCAATCTTGTTCCAGTCGGAGTCTTCTACCCCGACAATCGGAGACGATAAGGTTTGGTGAACAGTAACTAGGGTATCGCGACAGAGTAATCTCACGGGAAAATATTCTAAGTGTCGGGGAAAGATATCGCGTACGAATTGTCAAAGTCCTTTGTTATATAACTTAAATCTCCCCAAATCTGCTGAACAATGGCCACCGCCAACACAGGGCTCACATCTGTTACCAGCTCAGATCTGAGTACTACTCCAGATCTGGACTCTTCGCCAAAACAGATTTGTACTCCTCCAATCGACGTTGCACAGAAGTCCACTCTCCCAACTGGTACACGTCATCCCGCTAGCACCAAATCTGCTATCCCTAAACGGCATCGCATCTCTCCAAACCAGAACACTCAGATCTCACGCACACAGAGCAGCCAAATCTGAAAGCCATGAACCGCACCGGTCTACACAAAAACCACAAACCGAGCCGGTCCGCACAATACTATAAACTTGCGCACCTCAGATTTTATTTCTCCCAAACGACGTCGCTTCACTATCCGCGCGGGAGATTCAACTAACGTATCCAGAATGGCTTGCGACAACCAGATTTGACCACCAGTCTTGATTACCATCAACAAGCGCTAAAGCAGAAGTCACCAACCGGCATTTCTCAACTCCCAAATCTAATTACTACCCCGCAGAACTCTCCAACCATCCAGAGCTACTTCCAATACACTTACATAGAGACCCGATTACGTTCACCAAGTATACCAGCTCAAAGCTGGCCCGTCCCAGATCTGCTCACGTCAGATCTGGTCTATACTAAACCCGATTAATTAACTTAATTGTTCCAAAAATCTTTCTTGTCTCACAGTATTTATACTCACTACTCAACAGATCACGGCTACAGTGATTTTATCTCAGCTCAGGCCTCTTCACTCTATACAGCCCTATGTACAGCTCAGCATGCACAAACACCCAGCTCTCGCATCCAACAGCTCATGCTCTACAGACCATGATCTCAGCAGATACGTCTACAGTGATATAAGATCAGCTCAGACCTCTTCACTATATTCAGCCCAAGTAAAGCAGCTCAGCTTTCGAATTTAAAACAGTTCCCATCGTTCAGCTTTCGCACACGGTTCAGCTCTTGCGTAATTCAGCTCACGAACCACATCGTGCTCTAGTGCATCACCTCAGAACGCGCTCACCAACCCAGATCAGCTCTTGTGCGGTAACAGCTCTCACACACTACTCCAGATCTGGAGGAATACAAACAGCTCTCACTCAAAACTGTCCGCACAAACAGTCTGCGCCACTCACAGAAATGCAGAACACAGCAGCAGATCAGATCACGCTCCGTACAACTAACCTGATCGTCCTAGAGGCTCTCTACTTACCCGAAAGCCATCAACATCCTTCTCCAAATCTGTTCTACCCGAAAAGGCTCACACCTAGACTGACTTTACCAACCAGCTCGAACCTTTTGCGATTTGTCCACTCAGCACAGGAAACCAGTCATGTCCCCAAACTGAATGTCGGTTACTTCTAGCTGCTCAACTATCAACAGCTCACAGCTGCTACCCCGCCAGCTCACTAAAAGACATATCAGGTCTCAATGGGTCAACACAACTCAAACGCACAATACCACTACCGATCGGATCGCACTCAAACAACCAGCTCGGATTCTCTATCCAGCTTACGGCAACCAAAAGAACCCGCGACACTCTCGTCTTGCAGCACCTAAGCTCGGGACAGCTCACAGCATGCCCACTGGTAGAGCTCACCTCTATCAACCAGATCTCACACTGATCAGCTTATCCATAAAGAACCATACTTGCCAAAGATGGAATCACCAAAACACTCAGCACGACACTTGCAATCTGAAGTGTCAAATCAGGGCACCCAGAACCTCCCTAAGCTGAACCTAGCTTACGCTCACACAGCGAAATTCTCAAGTTGTTTGCCTCTATGCTGTTATCTACAAAATGTATCGGAATGGTCAACCCAGCTCTCCAGAGTCAACACAGCTTGCGACATAGCTTCAGGCCCAAAGCTGCATCCATCTTATGCCTACATCCTAAACTGTTATCAGCCCAGACCGCTCCACTGGACTGGTTCGCGCTACAGCCGCATCAACTCATGAAAGCAGCACTGTTCAACACAGCACGATGTTAATGTATCAGCTTGCACCCGATCTGGTCCAGCTCGCAACTACTCAACAAGCTTCCAAGCAGAATTCTGCCAACTATACATCCAGCGCCATCCGAGATGCAACAGAAACTCCATCAACTGTAAACAGCTTGCTCTTCTAAGATCCGTACAGACCACTGAACCAGCTCTCACCCGTGCTGGTCTAGACTGAAACCCAAAGCAGCTTCCTGCATCACGAGCTTAGCAAGAAAGTGTAGGATCAGCTTGTATCCGATCTGGTCCACCTCACGTAACTACCCTGCACGCTTCTAAGCTGGATCTCTCAATCTATGTATCCAGCACACTCCGCAAGGATAAAATTCTCTATCAAACACGATTTATCTTACACTCCTAGATGATCCATCTCAACCAATGCTCCCTAAGATGATTAATCTTGATTAGTTAATCACTGATCTGGACTGAATAAGTCATCAATGACCTCGGCTAATTACAATCCTCACAGATCGTGAGCGTAAACCAACTCAGAATAGAAAAATCAGATCTGGGCTACTTGGTCAGCTCGGATTAGGGAAAGTCAACACGATTTAACGAGTAGTAGATTACAATTGTCAAACAAAGTTAAATCAGTTTAGATAATTAAATTAGATCACGAGCATAATTCATGGAAATATTGTTAGGAAAGGATCAGATCTCACCAGGACACCTATGGCCGAAGGGCCGTGAGATCTGATCAGACAAGATTTGTGAGGATTGAGAAATTGAATTAGTGATTAATCGTTTTGATTTGGGGATTAATCACGTACTTTTTGAGGAATTGTGTAAAGATTGTGGTTCCTGCCGATTTCCTCAGCAGCAGCACTAGTTAAGAATGAGAAATATCGATTTTTGGGTAAAGTCAACGCTGGTCAAAGTTACTGTAGCTCGTGCTGGTGAATTTTTGAATCAGCAGAGATGACGTCGGCATGACGCATGAAGATCTGCTGGTTTTGGTTCGAGTTGAAGTTGCTGCTGGTAGATTTTGCGTTTAGCGCGAGATTGTGCGAGGAAGCGACACGTGTTAGTCAACGTTTTGGAATGTTGACTATTAATTTCAGTAGATGCGTTTGTGAAGAGAGATCAGCAGATGGTTTGAGAGCTGCCGATAGAT
>KV003195.1:19976-47973 GCA_001598015.1 Dorcoceras hygrometricum | reverse complement strand
TCAGATTTCATGTCTTACGCGATGATCAACCTATTCTTATATCTTGGGTTGATAACCAGATTTTAGAATGCAATAACAGTAGATGTCTAATGTGAGGATTGAGAAATTGAATTAGTGATTAATCGTTTTGATTTCGGGGATTAATCACGTACTTTTTGAGGAATTGTGTTAAAGATTGTGGTTCCTGCCGATTTCCTCAGCAGCAGCACTAGTTAAGAATGAGAAATATCGATTTTTGGGTAAAGTCAACGCTGGTCAAAGTTACTGTAGCTCGTGCTGGTGAATTTTTGAATCAGCAGAGATGACATCGGCATGACGCATGAAGATCTGCTGGTTTTGGTTCGAGTTGAAGTTGCTTCTGGTAGATTTTGCGTTTAGCGCGAGATTGTGCGAGGAAGCGACACGTGTTAGTCAACGTTTTGGAATGTTGACTATTAATTTCAGTAGATGCGTTTGTGAAGAGAGATCAGCAGATGGTTTGAGAGCTGTCGATAGATATGATGGCGTAGGCGTGACGTATTACTTGCTGCTGATCAGCAGACGCGCAATTACTAGCGTTGAGAAGCGGCGTCGTTTGAGTTAGTGGAAACGCTGCGTTTTGAGCTTTTAGTTGAGAGTTCAGCAGATGCGCAATTTCAAAGGCGTCGAGATGCGTCGTCGTTTTGAGAACTTCGCGCGATCAGCAGATGGTTTGTTTTGCTTACGAGAGTTGTTGCCTGCTGATATTGGCTGCGGTGTCGTTTTGAAGTGCTTTCACGCGAACGCTTTTGTTTGCTTCTGCTGATCGTTACCTGCTGGTTGTGTGTTACGGCGTCGTTTAGATTAGTTAGAACGGTGTCGTTTTGCAGTGTTAGCGCGCGGTTGTTGATTTATTAGTTGCTGCTGAATTTTACGAAAAGGAATAGAGGGTTGCTGCTGATTGCTTCCTGATATTTAGATCTCTAGTTGGAATTGTCCAGATTTTAGTTCGTGTGTATCGGGTGAGATCTGGTCCCTTGTGTAGCAGCGTGTTTTTGTCTTGAGAAGTAGGAAACGGTGTCGTTGATGAGATCTGATTGTTGTGTGAAAGCTGGTTCGTGAGAGCTGGTCGCGTGTTTTGGAGAGATCTGCTGGCGTAAGCAGATTTCAAGAGCTGGTCAACGAAGAGCGTTGACATCTGGTGAGCGCTAGCGTTTAGTTGCGAGCGTAAGATCTGTTTCCTTTTTAGCGCTAAGATCTGGTTTGTGTGCGACGTCGTGTTGTGTCTTAACGCTGAGATGTGTTTTGCGTTTGCGCGTGTTTTGGCGCTGGAATCTGTTGGTGAAACGATGTCGTTCAGCCTTATGTGTTGAATTGAATGCTGAGATCTGTTTTTGGCGCGAGAGATCTGTTTTGCGATAGATTGAGTTTTAGAACTCTGTTTCTGTCGGTGTTGGTCTCGTTGGGTAGCTTTTGAGTTGAGGATATTTATATAAGTGTTGAGTTTACACTTAGAGCATTCCAGACCCGATATTTCTTATCCTCAAGCTCGAAACCCTCGAATTAGATACTGTTCACCGTCTCTTTCTTTCGCGATTTGCCGTTGATTTCGACCTCCGTTTTTGCGAGTTCTTGGTAGCGTTGGAAACCTCTTGAGAAGACCTTTCTTTTCCTACCAATCTTGGAGGCTGTGTTGAGCTGGAAGGAGAACGCGAAGCTGCTGAGTTTTGGGCAGAAGTTGTGCCGTGCGTTCCATCAGTTAGGTGAGATTTTGGGTGAGCTTTCTTAGTTATTTGAAACCTTTTCTCTTGCTGTTAGTACCCGCTTTGCTGAATGGAACTTGCGTGGTGTTCTGGCAGTAAGTCTTAGAGAACGCAGGTTCAGATTTGTATTTGAGTTGAGTTAATTCTTGGGACTTTGAACAGATTAAGCTTCCAGGAACTTTCTGCCGTAAATTTCGAAGTAGGAGGAACCTGTTTCGCTGGCCGTGAGTTTCTTCCATTTCCAATTCGATCAGTGAGGTAGAATTTGTGGAATTAAGGTACGACTGAGCAGCCCTTAGCAGTTGAACTTGAACATGGCTAGTTTTCAATGTTGTGAATTGTGGTTATGTGACTTACGTGAAATTGAATTGTGGAATTGATTGAGTTATGCTTTATTTCACGTATTATGCATTGTATGCTTTATGCTTTGATATCGAATGGCATTCATGCATACATCTTGTGCCTGAATTGATAAATTGATTTGATTACCTGATTGGGTGCCACGTTGTGACTGGCCGACTTGAGTCGTGTCCGAAAAGTCCAATGTTATCGTCGGAGTGGTGACTACCGGATTCGAGGGTCCCCACCGAGCTGTGATGGGTTGACGGGCCCCGATGATCACGGACCGATGATTTCCACCGGCTGATTGGCTGTGTGTGGTATAGAGGCTTGGTTTGAGTTGCCAGTTGATAGACTGGGCTAGCTATCCGACTTTTTGATAGCCCTCATGCATTCATAGCTTTGATTATAGCTTGTTGCATGTTTACTGCTTTGATAGCTCTTCGTACTGAGGCTTGACCTCGTATTTTCTTTTCCTGCTTTTGTTGTTTGGGTCTGTGTTACCCATTTGCAGGAGTTTCAGGTAACCAAGCTGGACCGAGTGGAAGTTCAGTTGGTCGATCCCCGCATCCCTGAGTCCCAGTTTACTTATGATATGTATTGAACCGGGGGATGCCCCGTGTTTTATTTGTATTTGGGGGATCTGTATTTTGAATTGATTTATGTGGTTACTTGCTTATCGAGTTTAGTAAACTTCTATTTTGAATATCGAATATTTTGAATGAATGATTTGAAGTTCAGGCCTTTGTATTTCGAAAAATTTTTAAGCCCTGATTTTAAGCTTCCGTAATTATGCGCTTATTATGTGTTAATTGTTGGTAATTAGCACGGGGCCTGACAAGATTGAGGTGCAATACCTCAGTGTTCTTGAACATAAATGAGCACCGAGAACAGATCTGGATTGGCAATAAAATACCAAGCGGAAGAATCCATAACTGAACCCTGATTTTAAAAATTCGTTTTTAAATATTGTTCATGTGTGTGAAATCTGATATGCATGCATGCTAACAGTAAATGCGGAATGCTGTAAATAAATAGCTCAGCTGTTTGTTTCAGGAAGTTCGGATCTCAAATCCTACATCTCCCCTTCTTCCAAATCTGGAAGGCATCCACTAGAAGATTTGATCCGTAGACCCAATCAGATTTGGGACTTATTACTGCCCAAATCTGAACTCCTAGAATCTACACCAGCTCTCAGCTGTGTTCATACATCACTTCTTTTATGCCTCAGTGAGAAAAGCTACATACACAGAGTGTAACGTCTTCGTGCAAGACTCAGATTTGGTGTATTGTTAGTGATTCACTCACTGTATTGTTTCGCACATCTCTCGTATATATATATGTGACTGAATCTCTGTGTGTGTGAGATTTTACAGTATAAGCACAATTCTTGAAAACTAGATCTCACACAACTGGGAAGTGATTCTTCAAAGCTGATTCAGCTCAACAGTCGATTGTAACGATAATCTCTTTAGATCTGATATCGACTGCTTCGCCTCTCTATTTATCTTCCCGTTCTTCATCATCTCTTTCTTTCTTCTCTCTCACCACTCGTATCTCCATCACCCTTTTTCATCAGTTCTTATTCTATAAATAGCCTCCCACTTGATATAGTCGTTGGACATACACTTCTATCCGTTGAAAATCTTCAACAGCATTCTGACATAGTGTGTACCTTTCGTCCTTTTCAAAGTACATGGGTAGGTGTGGCTATTGTCAGACCTCGTGCTCACATCAGAGATAAACCACGCAAAAACAAACAGAAAAAACTAAAAAGTAGTTAAAATTTTTGCTTTTGGCCTGACGGTTTAAAACAATATAATTTAAAATACAGCAATACTCAAAATATATCCCAGTTTACACAAAAAAAAAGCAAAGGCTACAAGCCAAGGCTGGGTTGAATCCACGACCAGCAGAGTAACCTGAACAACAAAACATGCAGACAAAACAAACCAAGCCCCAGAGGGACATTGGGGTCAAACCCCAGTACGGAGAGCAACTATAAATCAGCAATGAACAACAAAGATAAAATGCAGATGCTATGCATGAAGAACGGGACAACAACCGAAGGCTACAACCGAAGAAGGGAGCCAAGGAACATCAAGCAGAGTTCAACTAAGTCTGCAAAAGATATGTGGTCACGGTGTGTGTGTAGGACACGTGGGTGCTACCCATTCACCCCTACTCACACACACTTACCAGATTCATCAACAACTCAACCTGCCGTTGCCAAACCTATGAACTGTGGTAGTTAGCCGCTCGGTGCATAGGGGCTAACAGATCCCAGCAGGGAGATGAGAGTGCGGTATCGCCGCTCGCCCTCGCATCCTGGTAAGAACAGAACAGCAACAACAACGAAACAATGAAAAAATGGCTGCAACAGCTGAAGGAATAATATGCCAATGCGTGTATGAAATCAGCTAAATAGCAAGCATATAACAATTGCACAAACAGCAACTACACACACGGCAATTAATCACGGCCATCTCACATAACCAGCAACCACAAATTACCCAAGCCAGAAACACGCTGATTTACAAGCTCCAAATCTGTACCCCGATATTCTGTGCAACAATTACTATACACGGGGTCCCGAGAATTCTGGTATGAAACCTTCTAAACAACACGCATAAATTCTCAATGACTACACATAATTCACGGCCTGGGATCAACAGCTCAAACAGCAATTAATCCTACCCAACAACTCAACAGGAAGCCTAAACAAGGATAAGAATAAGATCTCATCGAATAATTCGAAGCGCTACCTGAACAACGCAACACACGTCCGAAGAAGCTGCTTCGCGATCTTGCTACCAGCCCACTACGCTTCCAGAAAATGGTATAGGATGAAACACCTTCACGAGAGGAGTCCAACTCGTTCAAAACAAAGATCGGAAACGACGGGAATCGTCGGAGAAAAGCTACGGTGAACAGTAACTTAGGGTTCGAGACAGAGAACGATAATCGGGGAAAATATTCTAAGTATAGGATCTCATACTAATTCGAAGACCAAGTCTTCTATTAAATACACTTCTGAACAGCTGATAGAAACAGGAACAGATTCCACCGACAAAATCAGTTGTCGCAACTAATATTCCCAACCAACTGCTGAAATCTCACACCAGCAGAGTCCTATCGCTAAACAGCGAAAAACTAAACAAAACGACGTCGCAGAGGGACACGTCACTTCGTTACCAACAGCTGATTCACAAACCAGCAGCTGAATAAAAAAACGCATCAGATCTCTCAACAGTAGATGTCTCACGCGACCAACAGCTGACGCTAAACGTTACACCAAAAACGTTGTCGTTCCAACTTAACTAAACGACGTAGTTTCTGCCTCACGCTACAGTACAAAAACTGAAATCCACGTCAGCATTGCTGCTGCTTCCTACCAAAATGGAAAATCTGATATATCAACAGCTGACGCGATCGCTCAACTACAGGAATGTTGACTCGCGTTGACATCTGTTGGCAGTAACAAACAGACTTTCCCCAAGACATCTGCTCCAGTGAAACGGCGTCGCATCATGCCCGTGCCACATTCAACAGACCGTCTTACGTCAGCAGATCTCTCACTAGCGCTAGGACAAAACGGCATCGTACCAACTAATCTAAATGACGACGTTTTGCACTCGCTACTAAAACACGCTGGCAGACTTGTAAATAGTACTTGCACTAGCAGATTTCTCCTATTTGATCAGATCTCTCCACAAATCTGAATTCGTAAAATCCGATTAATTCCACAACTTTATCTTTTCTAAATTTCGGGTCTCACATTCCTCCCCCACTAAAACAGGATTTCGTCCTCGAAATCAAACAACAATTCTGAAACAAAACAACAGAAAATCAAAATAGAAATTCACCTATTACATAGCTAAGAGTTCAAGATAACAGAGCAAACAACAAGCAACAACTATGGAAAAGAACAACCAAAAACTAACCAACTACTGGAATCTGATACAACATCACTCAAACAGATGCGCCACTCATGCTGCATCTTCTCTTCCAGATCCCAGGTAGCTTATTCCCTACCATGTTTGCTCCATTGCACCATTACCATAGGACTGGTTTTATTCCTCAACTGTTTCTCTTTTCTGTCTAGAATTTGCAAGGGATACTCCACATAGCTCAACGTCTGATCTAGCTCAACCTCGTTAGTTCTCAAGACATGAGATGGATCTGGCTCATACCTCCTCAACATGGAAACATGATAGACATCATGTAGAGAAGACAATTCTGGTGGCAACAACAGCCGATACGCCAAAGGGCCAATCCTCTCAACGATCTCATACGGTCCAACATAACGAGGGGCTAACTTTCCCTTGTATCCAAAGCGTAACACTTCGGAAAGGAGAAACTTTAAGGATACCTGATCACCAACCTGAAACTCTAGAGGTCTACGCCTCTTATTAGCATAACTAGCTTGGCGATCTTGGGCAGCTTTCATCCGCTGTCGAATCAGATCCACATGATCCTTCATCTGCTGCACAAAGTCTGGGGGAGATAACTGCTTCTCCCCCACTTCTTCCCTACATATAGGCGATCTGCACTTTCTGCCATACAAAGCCTCCAACGGCGCCATGCCAATTGTCACTTGGTAGCTGTTATTGTAGGAAAACTCAACTAAAGACAATGCGTCTTGTCAACTACCACCAAAATCTATCACAACAGCTCTTAACATATCCTCCAACGTCTGGATAGTTCTCTCAGATTGACCATCTGTTTGGGGGTGATATGCTGTACTCATAGCCAATCTGGTACCTAAAGCTGCTTGCAAACTCTTCCAAAACCTGGAAGTAAACCTTGGATCTCGATCAGAGACAATCAAAACAGGCACACCATGCAATCTGACCACAAATCGACGTACAGTTTCACCATTTTCTTCAATGAGAATGTCATACCATAGGGAATAAAATGTGCAGACTTCGAAAATCCGTCTATTACAACCCAAATCGCATCGCAACCTCTGGTAGAACGAGGCAAATGCGTCACAAAATCCATCGCTATGTGCTCCCAATTCCATTGGGGCACTTCCAAACTCTGCAACAGACCACCAGGTCTCATCCTTTCAGCCTTAACCTGCTGACAGTTCAAGCAACGAGCAACGAAACCAGCAACATCACTCTTCAAACCAGCCCACCAGAAGTGCAGCTTCAACGCATGGTACATCTTCCGTGCACCAGGATGAACACTGTGTCTACTCAAATGCGCTTCTCTAAGGATCTCCTCCCAAAGATCTATCAAGTTGGGCACAACCAACCGACCACGGAAACGCAAACAACCATCAGACAAAAAAGAATAGTCCTCAAGTTGACCAGCCCTGACCTTCAACTTCAACTCGTGGATGGAAGGATCTGTCCTTTGAGCGGCTCTAATGCTCGAAATGATCTGTGGCTCAACTTGGAAATAAGAAACCACCACATAGTCCTCAGCCGGGTAAAACCTCCAACCAGTAGTACTAAGATGCTCACAGTCCTTACAAATATACAACGACGCAAGCTTCTTTTCCGGAGCCTTTCTGCTCAACGCATCAGCCACTACGTTAACTTTCCCAAGCTGGTACTTGATCTCACAATCAAAATCCTTTAGCACCTCCATCCACCTACGCTGTCTCATATTCAAGTCAGGCTGCGAAAATAGATACTGCAAACTCTTGTGGTCTGAATACACCACAAACTGCTCGCCATACAGATAGTGGCGCCAAATCTTCAACACAAAGACCACAGCTGCTAGCTCCAGATCATGAACTGGATAACGAGTCTCATGCGGTTTCAGCTGCCGCGAGGCATAAGCAATGACCCGTCCATGCTGTATCAACACACAGCCCAATCCATTGAGCGAAGCATCAGAACAAACGACGAATCCACCTGAAACAAACGGCAAATCCAACACAGGCGCAGTAGTCAACTTATCCTTGATCAATTGAAAAGCATTCTCGCATTTCTCAGTCCAAACGAACCGCTTGTCTTTCTGAGTCAGCTGAGTCATCGGCCTAGCTATACTAGAGAAACGCTCTATAAAACGACGGTAATAGCCAGCCAGACCCAAGAAACTACGAACCTCATAGTCAACTTATCCTTGATCAATTGAAAAGCATTCTCGCATTTCTCAGTCCAAACGAACCGCTTGTCTTTCTGAGTCAGCTGAGTCATCGGCCTAGCTATACTAGAGAAACGCTCTATAAAACGACGGTAATAGCCAGCCAGACCCAAGAAACTACGAACCTCAGATACATTCCTAGGTCGCTCCCAGTTCAAAACAGCATCAACCTTACTGGGATCCACAGAAATGTCATCCGCTGAAATCACATGACCCAGAAACACGACGCGATCCTGCCAGAACTCGCACTTAGAGAACTTGGCATACATCTGCGAGTCTCTCAACGTCTGAAGGACAACTCTCAAATGCTCCTTGTGCTCCAAATGAGTCTCGAATACACCAAGATGTCATCGATGAACACTATCACAAACTGATCTTAACTCGTGGAAGACTCGGTTCATCAAACCCATGAAGACTACAGGAGCATTTGTCAATCCGAAAGGCATCGCCAGGAACTCAAAATGCCCGTACCTAGTACGAAAAGCAGTCTTCGCGACATCTGGATCCCTAACTCTCAGCTGATGGTACCCTAAACGTAGATCGATCTTCGAATATACAGCAGAACCTTGCACTGGTCAAACAAATCGTCGATCCTCGGCAACGGGTACTTATTCTTAACAGTAACTTTGTTCAGCTGACGGAAGTCAATGCACATTCTCATTGTGACATCCTTCTTCTTGACAAACAAGATAGGCGCTCCCCACGGCGACATGCTAGGTCTGATAAAACCTTTCTCCAGCAAGTCATCCAGTTGCACCTTGAGCTCTCTCAACTCAGCAGGCGCTAAACGATATGGTGCACGTGAAATCGGAGCTGTGCCTGGCACCAACTCAATGCTAAAGTCAATCTCCCTATTCGGAGGAAAACCAGGAATCTCCTCCGGAAACACATCAGGAAATGACGCACCACTGGAACGTCGCTGAGCTGCACATGCGAAGAAGAAGATGCATCCAATGCGTAAATCATAAAACCAGCGTTTTCCGCCGACAACAAGCTGAACATCTCCATCGTTGAGATCAATGGAATCTTTGACTGGGAATCAGCACCGCAGAAATTCCATTTCTCACCGGACTGAGGCCTAAAACGCACGATCCCATGGAAACAATCCATGGAGGCCCTATAGCTGGACAACACGTACATTCCCACTATGCAATCGAAATCCCACAACAACAAACGAATCAAATTCGCTACTAGCACATTCTCACAGGCCATGCTCGACCACAAAAGAATCAGCAATAAACGAATGCGATGCTCCAGTGTCAAACAACACTCGTGCAGGAAAATCAAAGACAAGGCATGTACTTGAAATCATCCTGCTCGGCGTCTCCTCCGCTTGCTCCCTAGTAATAGCGTTCGCTTGAGCATGTTTGGGTCCAGAGAAATGCTGCTGAGACGACTATCTGAAACGCGACGGACCAGGCAACTGGAATGGCATAAACTGCTTCTCTCCAACCCTAGGTTGTTGAAACTGAGGCGAACGACCCCTAGACGATCCTCCTCGACCCTGAGGTGGGGCTGCGGCTTGCTGAGATCCAGCCGACGGACACACCCTTGCGAAATGCCCATACTGACCACAGATATTACAAGAGCCCTGCACACCAACGCACTGTGTCGACGGATGCTTGCCTCCACAGAAGCCACAAAACTCTGCCCTAGAACCACTGCTACTAGAGCTGCCAGAACCAGAAGAACCAGAACCAGACTTCTTCTTAAACTGATGGCCACGAGGTCGGAACCTCTGGCGGCCAGACTGTTGAGCCAATTGCTGCTGCTGCTGCTGGGGTTGATGAGCTGACTGCGAAGACTGAGAAGAATGTGCTCCCTGAACAGCGGGGCGACCACCCTGAGCACCCTGAGGCCTAACACGCGACTTCCGGCTCCGCAGACCTTCCTCAATGTCAATTGCATTATCCACTGCTTCGGCATAAGTCTTCGTTTTGCTCGTCCGCACCATCGAATACAGCTCTTCGTTCAAAACCTCAATAAACTTAGTCCTCTTGGCCCTCTCTCGGCCAGCAACATGCGGGACATACGCCAAAATAGAAGAAAACAACCGAGCATACTCTTGCACAGACATCATACCTTGCTCCAAATGATCGAACTCTCGCTCACGAGCGTTCACGTACTACTCGGGACGTACTCCTGCCGAAAGGCAACGCAGAAACTATCCCAAGAAATCTCCACACCGGTCTCCTCCAGAGTGAAGCGCCACGCCACCAACGCTCTGCACTCTTCCTCAGCTATAAGGTCGCCAAACTTAACCGAAGCACATCATCATACTGAACACGATGGAACAAACCAGTGATGTGCCGTAGCCACGAATCCGCATCCTCGCTAGACTTGTCATCGTTGAAAATCTGGGGACTCGTCCTTTGGAACCTAGCCATCTGTTGGTCCGGGAAAATAGGATCAAAAAGATCAGCAGCCACGCTTTTTGAAGAGTTAAAAACATTTTGCGCGCTGCTACTAAAAACTGGAGGTGCAATACCTCTTGTTCTTGAACACTTAAAAAAAAATCACAAGATCACTGGAGACAGATCTGGTATGATTTAAAAATCATGCGGAAAATACCAGAACTGAATCCTAATATTTTAAAACGATTCAAACAGATTTATGTGCAACATAAATCTGTTCGAGACTGTGCAAGTGCTTGTGTATTGAACTGTATGCGTGAGTGCTGAATGTAAACTGCAAGTGCTGAATTATGCGAGTGCTGAAATCTGTTAAGGCGTGCGATGCTAAAGTAAATATGCAGGTGTTGAAAGCTTAAAGAAATACAATACGCAATGATTTGTTTCTGGAAGTTCGGACCTCAATGTCCTAAGTCTCCCCTTCTTCCACCTCGGAAGGATCCACTACTAGAAGACTTTGATGGTTACAGGTCATCTGCAAACACCCACCCACACAAGCAGCACTTGTATGGACTCCTAGACTCAACAATGCACACCAGCCGCAACTGTGTGACTAACTACATACACATGAGTTTTACGTCATCGTTCTTGGACGGTAACTGTTTGTGAAGGTTTTGAGATTCATTCACCAATGGATGTGAATGAATCTCTGTGTGTGAGATTTTACAATGAAGCTCTCAACTCTCTGTTTCTCACACACTAGGGAAATTCTCCTAAACGAGCTAATGAAGATTCAGCAGTCGACACTACAATAAGCTCCTCTCTAGAATGATTGTCGACTGCTTCATCTTCCAGTGTTCTTCCCTTTCAATGTTGTCTCCTTTTAATTTTCTCTTTTCTGTGCAACAACAACTTCAACACTCTCTTTCTTCAATTGCGTTGCCTTCGCATATATAGCCTCTGTTCAAATTCAAACCGTTGGACACAAAATTCTTTCCGTTCAAATGTGTTCTGTAAAGTACCGACAGGGAATAGTCCTTGTGTCCTTTTCTTTTGCAGGCTTCTTGTCGTTTTCGCCATTTGAATTGAGCTCAGCAGTTGACATCCAGCTTTGATAACTCTTCGTAAATTGTCAACTGCTTCGCTGCTGGTTCATCACTGCGACTGGATTCATAGCGCTGAAGCTTGCTTGCGACTGGTACAACATCTTGAGACTGAATGCATAGCAACAGCTGGTTCATTGAAGCTCTCGACTGGATGAGCTGTTGCTTTCGTCTGGATGTACTGTCGCTACCAACTGCTGGTTAACATTTGATTTGCACTCCAACTGGTCATCATTTGATTTGCACCAGCTGGTTGTCTTTACGCACCAGCTGAACCATCTTTATGTACCAGCTGGTCCTCATCATTCCAGCTGATCTTTTCTTCATCTTAGCGCCTCTGCTGAATCCATCGTTGCAAGAACCATCTGCTGAATCTTAGCGCGAAGGCAAAACGCTGTCGTATCAACTTATGTAAACGACATCGTTTTGCAATCGCCAACTTCAAATACCAACTGCTGGTTGAATCTCTCTGCTGATTCCATATTTGCTTAGCGCTCCAACTGAACTCTCTTCATCTGCTAATTGTGATGATATCACTGCTGATGTCATCATCGCTGATTCCAGATCTTGCACTTCTTGATAACTGCTGATTGTGATGACGTCATCCTTGCTGCTCATTGCTTCCTACATAATATATGTTGACGTCATCATTGCTGATTCTCGATTTCTTTTCGCTTCAATCCAACAGCTGATTTCTTCCACTTCTGAACACTGTAGCTTCCTGCTGAATTGATCTTCTTCGATACTTCTCCAGCAGACTTCACAGTTCCTGTTCCAGCTGGTCCTTTCGCACCAGCTGATCTTTCTTCATCTGCTGAACATGATGTCGTCACCAATGACATCATCATCGATGGTCCACTTAGATGTTCCAGCTGGTTCTCTTTTGATGTACCAGCTGATCCATCTTCCTCTTCTAGCGCTTGCAGCTGGTTCATATCGTTCCAGCTGATTCACTTCGCTCCAGCTGGTTCAACTTGGCCTCTGCCTGATTTCGAACACCTGACTTAACTTTGGACGTCTCCATTGCTAATACAGCTGCCGATTATAATGATTAACAACCAACTGCTGAACTTATATTGTGAACCATCGGCTGGACAAACTTCTGCTACTGTTTATCTTCTTCTTCGTTCCTAAAACCTGTACACTCAAGTAGAATTGTTAGAAACACAATAACAGGTTTTGTGTAATTCAAAACTTAATCAGGATCTGTCAAAACAGATCCATCACCATCACAATCTCCATGCTCTCCACACGGGTTGTCAAGTCGTCAACTTCATCCTCCACTCGCCTACCGCGACCACGGGAAGGGAAACTATGCTGATCCTCGTTCTGACCTCCAGACTCGTCCTGAAACTGCCCTCTACCTCTACCCCTACGTCTAGGCGGCATCTACAAAGGCACTAAACAGGATAAGATAGCACAGAACAAGTACAACATAGAATCACATAACACAACCATATGCAGCACATAATCACATAGTCAAGCACAAGAAACACACGACACTGTGCCTAGACTCAAGTGTGATCAAAGAAATCGAACTTATCCCAGCTTAAGCTTTGATACCAAAAATGTCAGGCCTCGTGCTCACATCAGAGATAAAGCACGCAAAAACAAACGGAAGAAACTAAAAAGTGTTTAAAGTTTTTGCTTTTGGCCTGACGGTTTAAAACAATATAATTTAAAATATAGCAATACTCAAAATATATCCCAATTTACACAAAAAAAGCAAAGGCTACAAGCCAAGGTAAAACAGTACAGCATAAACATGCATCAAGTACCTGACAACAACCACAACTGAATACAACAGAGCACAGGGCATCCCCTGGCTAAGTACTGATACATATATATATACTATACTAACTGGGACACTCTAACCAACTCCTGGGGCACCTCCAGCTGGGTTGAATCCATGACCAGCAGAGTAACCTGAACAACAAAACAGGCAGACAAAACAAAACAAGCCCCAGAGGGACATTGGGGTCAAACCCCAGTACGGAGAGCAACTATAAATCAGCAATGAACAACAACTATAAAATGCAGATGCTATGCATGAAGAACGGGACAACAGCCGAAGGCTACAACCGAAGAAGGGAGCCAAGGAACATCAAGCACAGCTCAACGAAATCTGCAAAAGATATGTGGCCACGGTGTGTGTGTAGGACATGTGGGTGCTACCCACTCACCCCTACTCACACACCCTTACCAGATGCATCAACAGCTCAACCTGTCGTTGCCCAACCTATGAACTGTGGTAGTTAGCCACTCGGCGAATAGGGGATAACAGATCCCAGCAGGGAGATGAGAGTGCGGTATCGTCGCTCGCCCTCGCATCCTGGTAAGAACATAACAGCAACAACAACGAAACAATGGCTGCAACATCTGAAGGAATAATATGCCAATGCATGTATGAAATCAGCTAAACAGCAAGCATATAACATATGCACAAACAGCAACTACACACACGGCAATTAATCATGGACATCTCACATAACCAGCAAATACAAATTACCCAAGCCAGAAAAACACTGATTTACAAGATCCAAATCCGTACCTCGATATTCTGTGCAACAATTACTACACACGGGGTCCCGAGAATTCTGTTATGAAACCTGCTAAACAATAGCATAATTCTCAGGAACTACACATAATTCACGGCCTGGGAGCAACAGCTCAACCAACAATTAATCCTACCCAACAACTCAACAGGAAGCTCTAAACAAGTCTAAGAATAAGATCTCATCGAATAATTCGAAGCGCTACCTGAACAACGCAACACACGGTCGAAGAATCTGCTTCGCGATCTTGCTACCAGCCCACTACGCTTCCAGAAAATGGTATAGGATGAAACACCTTCACGAGAGGAGTCCAATTCTACCTCAATCGTTCAAAACAATGACCGGAATCGACGGGAATCGTCGGAGAAAAGCTACGGTGAACAGTAACTTAGGGTTCGAGACAGAGAACGATAATCAGGGAAAATATTCTAAGTATGGGATCTCATACTAATTCGAAGACCAAGTCTTCTATTAAATACACTTCTCAACAGCTGATAGAAACAGGAACAGATTCCATCGACAAAATCAGTTTTCGCAACTAATATTCCCAACCAACTGCTGAAATCTCACACCAGCAGAGTCCTATCGCTAAACAGCGAAATACTAAACAAAACGACGTCGCAGAGGGACACATCACTTCGTTACCAACAGCTGATTCACAAACCAGCAGCCAACAGTAGATGTCTCACGCGACCAACAGCTGACGCTAAACGTTACACCAAAAATGTTGTCATTCCAACTTAACTAAACGACGTAGTTTCTGCCTCACGCTACAGTACAAGAACTAAAATCCACGTCAGCATTGCTGCTGCTTCCTACCAAAACGCAACAGCTGATATGCCAACAGCAGACGCGATCGCTCAACTACAGGAACGTTGACTCGCGTTGACATCTGTTGGAAGTAACAAACATACTTTCCCCAAGACATCTGCTCCCGTGAAACGGCGTCGCATCATGCCTGCGCCACATTCAACAGACCCTCTTACGTCAGCAGATCTCTCACTAGCTCTAGGCCAAAACGGTGTCGTACCAACTAATCTAAACGACGATGTTTTGCACTCGATACTAAAACACGCTGGCAGACTTCTAAACAGTACTTGCACTAGCATATTTATCCTATTTGATCAGATCTCTCCACAAATATGAATTCTTAAAATCCGATTAATTCCACAACTTAATATTTTCTAAATTTCGGGTCTCACAGCTATTTAATTTTCTTTGTCTTCTTGTGAATTGATGTGACAATACATCAGTTTGAATTCCCTTATTCAAATTGATTTGCCCGTCAGCTTCGTCTGCTTTGATCCTTCAGATCTGATACGGACATTTTCAATTCCGTTCCTCCAGATCTGATATGGACTATGTTCAAGTCTGTTTGTATATTAGCTCAGATCTGATTCCTTTGTCCTGCTTCAGTTGATCTTAGATCTGATTCCTCTTCTTAGCTTATCCAGCTCCGAGCTGATCTTCTCTTCACATCTGATCTGTTCTAATCAGATCTTCTTGTCTTTTCCCACTCGCTTCCGATCTGGTCTGTTACAGTGTCAGAGCTGGTCAGCTTTGACTGGTTAAGCGCACTACTCAGATCTGGTTCAGTGCTACCCCCTCTGAAATGGTCCAACGAGCAAAACTCTATGCAGTGAGCTAAGCCTCTTTTTGGCCAAATTCATTCGTTTAGGCCTTCGAAATCGAGTTTTTCTTTTAAGCTCAATCAGCTTTGGACATCTCCATTGCTTATCCAGCTTTGAACTTTTCTGATATGCGAAGTTCTGAAATACTCGGATCTGAAGTCTTTTTGTTGGCTCTCCAGCTTTCGTCTGGGATCTGTCTTGTTATATTTCCAGCTAAGATCTGCACGCTTAGTAAAAACATTAGAAACATAACATCAAGTTTTGTGTAATTCAAAACTCAGATCTGGATCTGTTATCCAGATCCCACAATCTCTCCCTTTTGATTTACACAAAACTTGGAATAACATATGCATGACCTAAAAGATTCTCTCCCTTTTTGTGGGAATCAAAAAGGGATCGAAATCTGGTCTCCCGTGAAATATTTAAAATAAAACTCCTTCTCACAAGATAATTTTATTTTTGAATAGAAAATAGATATGGGGACGACCGTATGCAAAGATGATGTGATTTTGAAAGAACTGAATGAGTGCTACTGGTTAGCTTATCTATGCTGACGGGAGATAAATAATAAACTAATAACAGACTTTCTACCATTTCATTCCAGATTTGGCCTCATAACTAAATCTGAAAATCTTGGCATACACACAGATCTGTCAAATCTGTGTCAGCTCATCAGAAGAAATATCACCGCATTTTCTTTCGAAAAATGCTCTGTAATTCGAAGATTATTACTCCCTTGTCTTTATACATTGAGCTCGAAACATTTTTTAAAAAGTTTAAAAACAAAGTAGCACAGATATGATTGCAAGAAATATCAGATTTGGCAGAACACTGAGATAAAACCCATCGCGCACAAAAAGAGACACGATCTGCCTAAAAACAAAGCCATGTCTGAAATGGTGCTTCAAATATTGCTCAAATTTAATTGAGATTAAGAGGTAAATAATAATCGAATTTACATAATCTCTTCCATTTCTCTTTAATTTAGTCTAAGGGACAAAGTTAAAGATCTTGGCATAAACACAAATCACGCATGATCTGTGTCAGCTCGTCAGAAGACATATTACTGCATGTTCTTTTGGAACAATGCTCTGCAATTCCAAAATTATTACTCTCCCTATATTTTATAATGTAAGCTAAAATAATTTAAAAGCAAAGCACCAGCTAATATTTTTCCGCATAAAAGAATGTTTTGAAATAACATCAGAGCACACAATAAATTTTGATTAAAATCTGAACACGTGCTACTGAGTCACTTAATTTATTCAGATTAGGATAAAAGCGATAACTGAACTATCAGATTCTCTTTAATTTCTCTTATTTTGTCCCATGTGCTGAAAACAGCCCAACCAAAATAAGATCTTGGCTTAAACACAGAACTCGTGCATTCTGTGTCAGCTCGACAAAAGAAAATCCAAGTTCAAAAATCATTTCTCACCTTTTCTTCATAAGATAAGCTTCACAAAACTTTTAAACTTTTTAAAACAATGATAGCACATGAGTTTTAAAAAAAATGCTCGTTCAAGAACAACCCGCTCTGATACCACTTGTCAGGAAAGGATCAGATCTCACCAGGACACCTATGGCTGAAGGGCCACGAGATCTGATCAGACAAGATTGAGGTGCAATACCTCAGTGTTGTTGAACATAAATGAGCACCGAGAACAGATCTGGATTAACAATAAAATACCAAGCGAAAGAATCCATAACTAGACCCTGATTTCAAAAATCCGTTTTTAAATACTGTTCATGTGTGTGAAATCTGATATGCATGCGTGCTAGCAGTAAATGCGGAATGCTTTAAATAAATAGCTCAACTCTTTGTTTCTGGAAGTTTGGATCTCAAATCCTACGTCTCCCCTTCTTCCAAATCTGGAAGGCATCCACTAGAATATTTGATCCGTAGACGCAATCAGATTTGGGACTTATCCACTGCCTAAATCTGAACTCCTAGAATCTACACCAGCTCTCAGCTGTGTGCGTGCTAGCAGTAAATGCGGAATGCTTTAAATAAATAGCTCAACTCTTTGTTTCTGGAAGTTTGGATCTCAAATCCTACGTCTCCCCTTCTTCCAAATCTGGAAGGCATCCACTAGAATATTTGATCCGTAGACGCAATCAGATTTGGGACTTATCCACTGCCTAAATCTGAACTCCTAGAATCTACACCAGCTCTCAGCTGTGTTCATACATCACTTCTTTTATGCCTCAGTGAGAAAGACTACATACACAGAGTTTAACGTTTTCATGCAAGACTCGGATTTGGTGTATTGTTAGTGATCCACTCATTGTACTGGTTCGCACATCTCTCGTATATATATGTGAGTGAATCTCTCTGTGTGTGAGATTTTATAGTGTAAGCACAACTCTTGAAAACTAGATCTCACACAACTGGAAAGTGCTTCTTCAAAGCTGATTCAGCTCAGCAGTTGATTGTAACGATAAGCTCTTCAGATCTGATATCGACTGCTTCGCCTCTCTATTTATCTTCCCGTTCTTCATAATCTCTTTCTTTCTTCTCTCTCACCACTCGCATCTCCATCACCGTTTTTAATCAGTTCTTCTTGTATAAATAGCCTCCCACTTGATATAGCTGTTGGACACACACTTCTATCCGTTGAAAAGCTTCTGAAGCATTCTGACATAGTGTGTACCTTTCGTCATTTTCAAAGTACATGGGTAGGTGTGGCTATTTAATGTTCTTTGTCTTCTTGTGAATTGATGTGACAATACATCAGTTTGAATTCCCTTATTCAAACTGGTTTGACCATCAGCTTCGTCTGCTTTGATCCTTCAGATCTGATACGGACATTTTCAAGTCTGTTCCTCCAGATCTGATATGGACTCTGTTCAAGTCTGTTTGTATATTAGCTCAGATCTGATTCCTTTGTTCTGCTTCAGTTGATCTCAGGTCTGATTCCTGTTCTTTGCTTATCCAGGTCCGAGTTCATCTTCTCTTCACATCTGATCTGTTCTAATCAGCTCTTCTTGTCTTTTCCCGCTCGCTTCCGATCTGGTCTGCTACAGTGTCAGATCAGGTCAGGTTTGACTGGTTAAGCACACTACTCAGTCTGGTTTAGTGCTACCCCCTCTGAAACGGTCCAACGAGCAAAACTCACTGCTGTGCAGTGATCTAAGATGTGTTTTGGCCAAATTCCTTCATTTAGGCCTCCGAAATTGCGTTTTTCTTTTCTGTTCAATCAGCTTTGGACGTATCCCTTGCTGATCCAGCTTTGAACTTTTCTGATACGCAGTTCTGAGATACTCGGATCTGAAGTCTTTTCGTTGGCTCTCCAGCTTTCGTCTGGGATCTATCTTGTTATATTTCCAGCTAAGATCTGCACGCTTAGTAAAAACATTAGAAACATAACATCAAGTTTTGTGTAATTCAAAACTCAGATCTGGACCTGTTATCCAGATCCAACAATCTCACCCTTTTTGATTTACACAAAACTTGGAATAACAGATTCATGAACTAACAAATTCTCTCCATTTTTGTGGGAATAGAAAATGGATCGAAATCTGGCCTCCCGTGAAATATTTAAAATAAAAATCCTTCTCATGGGATAATTTTATTTTTGAAGAGAAAATAGATTTGGGGACGACAATATGCAAAGATGATGTGATTTTGAAAGAACTGAATGAGTGCTACTGGTTAGCTTATCTATGCAGATGGGAGATAAATAATAAACGAATAACAGACTTTCTTCCGTTTCATTCCAGATTTGGACTCATAACTAAATCTGAAAATCTTGGCATACACACAGATCTGTCAAATCTGTGTCAGCTCGTCAAAATATCACCGCATTTCTTTCGGAAAATGCTCTATAATTCGAAGATTATTACACCCATGTCTTTATACATTGAGATCGAAAACATTTTTTAAAACTTTAAAAACAAAGTATCACAGATACGATTGCAAGAAATATCAGATTTGGCAGAACACTGAGAGAAAACCCATCGCGCACAAAAAGACACACGATCTGCGCTAAAAACAAAGTCAAATATGAAATGGTGCTTCAAATATTGCTCATTACTGAGATTAAGAGGTAAATAATAATGGATTTTACATAATCTCTTCCATTTCTCTTTAATTTTTCAAGGGACAAAGTTAAAGATCTTGGCATAAACACAAATCAAGCATGATATGTGTCAGCTCGTCAGAAGACATATTACTGCACGTTCTTTTGGAACAATCTCTGCAATTCCAAAATTGTTACTCTCCCTATATTTTATAATGTAAGCTAAAATCATTTCAAAGCAAAGCACCACCTAATATTTTCCGCATAAAAGAAAGTTTGGAAATAACATCATAGCACACAAATAAATTTTGATTAAAATCTGAACACGTGCTACTGAGTCACTTAATTTTTCAGATTAGGATAAAAGCGATAACTGAACTATCAGATTCTCTTTCATTTCTATTATTTTGTCCCATGTCCTGAAAACAGCCCAACTAAAATAAGATCTTGGCATAAACACAGAACTCGCGCATACTGTGTCAGCTCGACAAAAGAAAATCGAAGTTCAAAAATCATTTCTCACCATTTCTTCATAAGATAAGCTTCTCAAAACTTTTAAAACTTTTTAAAACAATGATAGCACATGAGTTTTAAAAATTGTTCGTTCAAGAACAACCCGCTCTGATACCACTTGTTAGAAAGGATCAGATCTCACTAGGACACCTATGGCCAAAGGTCCGTGAGATATGATCAGACAAGATTGAGTTCCAATACCTCAGTGTTCTTGAACATAAATGAGAACCAAGAACAGATATGGATGAAATAAAATACCAAGCGGAAGAATCCAGACTTGAACCCTGATTTTAATAATTCGTTTTTAAATACTGCTCGTGTGTGAAATCTGATATGCATGCGTGCTAACAGTAAATGCGGAATGCTGTAAATAAATATCTCAGCTATTTGTTTCTGGAAGTTCGGATCTCAAATCCTACGTCTTCCCTTCTTCCAAATGTGTAAGGCATCCACTAGAAGATTTGATCCGTAGACCCAATCAGAATTGGGACTTATCAACTGCCCAAATCTGAACTCCTAGAATCTACACCAGCTCTCAGCTGTGTTCATACATGTGAGACCCGAAAGCTGATGAGATTAATTGAGTTAATTAATCGGGTTTTATTGAGATCAGCTTTGCGTCGATGTGCTTGAAGAAGCTATCGGGTTTTGTTTTAATCCTTGGAACAAGTCTGGAGAGTTAGAGTTTTGGCTTGAGATCTGTTCAGAAGTTAGCGTGGGTCATCGCTGAGTGCTAGCATTCAGCAGTGGTGACGTGAGCAGTTGTCGCTGGATTTCTGGTTTCATTTTTGAGGAGAAGTCTGATATCATGGGCAAGCAGATGTATCCTAGCGTGTTTTCAGTAGCGGGTGTTGGTACGTCGGCGTTTGAATTAGTTGGAACGACATCGTTTTGTATTAGTGGAGGAGACTCAGCTGTAAGTTGTGTTAGCTTCAGTTGTGTGAGAGATCTGATGTTGCGTTGTCAACAGATGTCGTGTAGTTGTTCAGCTGTGAGTAGCGGGTGACGTGTCCAACTGCGATAGTAGTTCTCTGCGACGTCGTTTGATTTAGTAGAGATCTGTATTAGCATAGACAGAGATCTGTTGAGAGATCTGAATCCAGCGGGAATACCAGTTGTGTTAGCTTAAGTTTTCGGTGGATCTGTTTCCAGTTTCAGTAAGCTGTGAGATTTAAATAGGGAGCTTGGCCTTGTTCTCTATTATTGTTTCCCGACACTTAGAATATTTCTCGATAGCAAACTCTGTCGCGATACCCTAGCTACTGTTCACCGAACCTTATCTTCTTCGATTGCCGACGGTAGACAGCTCCAATTGAAGTAAGAGTCGTAGCGTTGGACTCCTCTTGCTGAGACGCTTCATTTGGATATTTCTTTCGGACGTTTGCTTGAAGCTGGTGAGGTGCGTGAAGACATCTCCCTTCTGTAGTTTGTTAGCATACCGTCCTAGCTTGTTGGGGTAAGTGTTTAGACCCTACTTTGCGTTTGTTTAAAGCTCTCTGTTGAGTTATAGGGGTAGTATAGCGCTGGTCGAGTTCGTAGCTCCCAGCTGTTGCTTTTCTGTGTTTTGGTCCTTGAGTAGTTGTTTGTAATTAGCTTAGCAGGTGTGAGATCTGAGTTGCTCGGACCCAGTTTGTAGTAATTGTTGCACAGATACTTGAGGTACGGATGTGAGCTTGTTTACAGCGTTGAATTAGGCATGGATATATATGCTGTTCTGTATGCTTCTGTGCTGTTATCTGCTTTCTTGTATTGTGTTGATCATCGCAAGTTGTTCTGTGCATACGCATTGTTCATGTGCATTCAGATCCTGTTGAGCTTGCCTTGTTGTTGTTGATCTCTGTGCGTACCAGGATGCTGTTGAGGCAGAGCGGGTAACTCCCGAACCTCATCTCCCTGCTGGGATCTGTTAGCCACTATGAGCGGAGTGGTTAGCTCCCACATCTCATGAGTTGGGCAACAGCGTGTTGAGTCATGTTGTGCATCTGGTACCGTGTGTTGAGACGAGTGGGTAGCTCCCATATACTCACACAACCCGTGGCCACTGATGTACTGTTGTTCCGATTGATCCTATGTTGCTGTTGAGAAATTCCTTGAGATCCTTTGGCTCCCTGCGTTTCGGTTGTATCCTTTTTCTCATGCATAGCACTTGCATTTTATCCGTTGCCATTTAACTGTTGTTTTTCAGTTGCTCTCCGTACTGGGGTTTGACCCCATGTCCCTCTGGGGCTTGATATTGTTTTCCTTTATGTGTTTCCAGGTTACCATAGTTTCTCTGTTGGTCGTGGAGTAGACCCAGCTGGTGGTGCCCCAGGAGGTGGTTAGAGTGTCCCAGTTAGCGTATAGCATATTATGTATCAATACTGTTAGCCGGGGGTTGTCCTATGCTTTGTAGTTGTTGTTGTTTGGTGCTGGATATGTGTTTGAATGCTGTACTGTTGTACTGAACTGTGTTGTTAAACTGGGATATTTTAAGTATTGTTTGTATTTCAAATTATATGTTTTAATCGTCAGGCCAAAGCAAAAATTTTAAGCCACTTTTGTATGCTTCCGCTATTGTTTTGCGTGGTTTAATTCTGTGTTGTGCACGAGCCTGACATTTTTGGTATCAGAGCTTAAGCTGGGATAAGCTCGATTTCTTTTGATCACACTAGGCACAGTGTTGCCTGTTGCATGTGCTTGATGATGTGATCTATGTTGCGTGGTTTAATTCTGTGTTGTGCACGAGCCTGACATTTTTGGTATCAGAGCTTAAGCTGGGATAAGCTCGATTTCTTTTGATCACACTAGGCACAGTGTTGCCTGTTGCATGTGCTTGATGATGTGATCTATGTGATATATTTATCTTTTGTTGTCTGACCTTACCTTCTTAGTGCCTTCGTAGATGCCGCCTAGACGTAGGGGTAGAGGTAGAGGGAAGTTTCAGGAAGAGTCCGAAGGTCAGAACGAAGAGGAAGCGCAGCGTAGTGTTCATCATCGTGGACGCAATAGACAGGTTGACGTGGAGGTTGATGAGTTGGCATCCCCTGTAGACGATATGGAACTAGTGATGGCGAGGTTTCAGCGGATGAATCCTCAGACGTTCAATGGCGATGAACCTAGTTCCGATGCTGAGTCTTGGTTGCAGCATATTACCGGGTTGTTCGTGTCAGGTATGATGATGAGCGTAGACTGAGTTTGGCTACGTTTCGGTTGAGAGAAGTGCCGAGCGTTGGTGGAGAGGTGCTTCTAGGACTCTCGAGGAGACAGGCGTGGGGATTTCATTGGAGTAGCTTTTGTACTGACTTTCGTCAGGAGTACGTTCTGGAATCTTTTGTGAACGCCAGGGTGCGAGAGTTCGATAACCTGGTTCAGGGTTCTATGTCCGTGGGTGATTATGCCCTGAGATCTTCTTGCCTATGTTCCGCATGTTGCTGGTCGAGAGAAGGCAAAGAGGAACAAGTTCATGGAGGGGCTCAATGAAGAGCTATATTTGTTTGTGTTGGCGGGTTCACCGACTGTGAGGCTCTCTGCTCACAATTACTTTTCTAATCTTAATTAGTGGGTTATTAATTTAAACTAAACAAGTTTAATAAATCTAATCTGGTTCATACATAAGTTACTTAAAAAAAAAATTTCAACCAGCAGAAGAAAAAAGGTTCAGCTTGTCTCGACAATAGTATTTATTTATACAAATGATTCATGGTTCATAGCTATTACAAGCTAAATTCACTAGTACACGCTTATGTCTTATATACAAAACCAGACTTGAGCAACCTAAGACCAATTGTCCAAACATCTAGACTATCAGCTGGTGTTTAGTCTTCTTGCTGCTGATCCAGCGTCTAGGTAGTTCTCTCTCGCTACCCGTGGTTGCTCCCCACTAGTTCTTTCTTCCTGTTGTCATGCACACATACAAAACAAAACAACAGCCGGATAAACTCCGGTGAGAATCATCTCAATATAATCAGCAGGTACGCATAAGAACAAATAGATGCATATCAGTGTAATAACTGTAAATAAATGCAATGACATGAAATGATTCTAGTTCTCCTCTTCAATCTCCGAATTGAGTCTATATCGGTTCAACGCCATCAAGATTCGTATCCGATCTTGACATGAATATTCATCTATCGAAACCTTCTCCGGCTTCGAAAATCAGGCCAACTCAGTGCATTGCATTAGAATCAAATCAAGTCTCTTCAATATGAAAACTCATGCAAATATAAAAGATCCACTACCTGTGATGGATCGATACTAAATCAAGAACAGTTCTAAATCAAGAACAGTAATCAAATATGTATGTGATTTCAGCGGAATACTCAAGAAATATCATTCTCGAGTAATCTAGTTCCTGACTCTTTTGTCAGATTATACCTTTGTTCCTCTGTTTTCAAATACTTCAATCAGTGTTCTTAAGCTCTGTACCTCACTTCCAGAGATACTCGCAAGATCAAAGGTCGATAGCTGAAATCAAGATGTTCTCAGCATTTCAAATTCACTCTTATTTATAGACAACGATCTCTGTATTTCTGCAGCATTTCCAACGTATTCAATTCGAGTTCCACGTGTCATGCTGAGTATTCAAACAATATATACTCCCACCGCTTCGAAAGTGGATAACGATAAACAGATTCCTCAATTGCTGTTGATCGTCCTCAGGTGCTGTTGAATATCATTCTCTTGTTCTTTAGCAGAAGCAACAACCAGCTGTAGTCACCACCAGTCGCAACATAAATCCAGTCGCAACACTTCAAAACTCAAAACGATGTCGTTATAACTAATCTTAACGACGTCGTTACATGTCATCAGCTGGTACTACCTTTATTCAAAGAAACCAGCAGCTGGTCGCTCTCTTATTCCAACGACTGATTTCGCAACAATAGTCGAAACGGCATCGTATCACTATTTCCTGTTTATAATCAAAACGGTGTCGCATCGTTCCCTCGACTGGATAATCAGCAGTTACCACAATCTCTCGACTGATTTCCAATTCCTCGTCTGGTTGCTAATTCATGCAAAACGACATCGTATCGAGGTTCCTGTTCATAAGTCAAAACGCTGTCGTATTATTCTCTCAGCCGGAACCATTTTCACCTCGACTGGTTTGTGTTTATTACCAAAACGACGACGTCGCACCTACGTCATCATCAACCAGCCGATACATCAATAACCAGCAGCTACACATCAATGACCAGCAGGTACATAAACCAGCAGATGCGTAAGAAATTCTTGCTGCTGATTCCACGTGTAGTAACAACACGTGGCGCTTTCTCATTAACTCTTGTATTCGCGCGTCTGCTTTCAGCTGAACCAACAAATAACGCTTCACGCTTCAACTGTATTTCAAAATTCAACCAGTCGCGAGCTACAGTAACCTGCTATTGATTTTATCAAATCGCTTCACCTGGTTACTTCGTCTGGTTCTCACACTTAGCGTGATTTAACGATACCCAGTTCCTAAATCACCCAACACTTCCAGAAGAAATCCGAGCTCATATTCACACTTCATCAAATTCTTAAATATCGAAATTACTCAACTAATCCTCTTCTTAATGATTTTGGGCATTACATTTCTCCCCCTCTAAGATTCGAGTTCGTCCTCGAACTCATCAGCAGTCGCTATATATATATGAACATAAGGAGAAATTGATGCTGAACAAGAGCTAACCTTATTGGAAGAGATACGGGAATCGTTGTTTTATGTCATCTTCTACTTCCCACGTTGCTTCTTCAACGCCATGTCGATTCCATTGAATCTTCACCAATGGAATCATCTTCGTTCGAAGTTGTTTTTCTTTCCGATCAAGAATCTGAATTGGTTGTTCAAAATAGCTCAGAGTTTCATCCAACTCAGCTTCTTCAGCAGGAATAATATGAGAAGTATCAGGCATATATTTTCTCAGCATAGATACATGAAAAACATCATGTATACCTGAAAGAGATGGAGGTAAAGCTAGTCGATATGCTAGATCACCTATCTTCTCTAAAATTTCATAAGGACCAATGAATCTAGGAGACAATTTTCCCCGTTTTCCAAATCTGATTGTAACCTTGAAAGGAGAAATTTTCAAGAATACTCTGTCCCCTGTTTCAAAAATCAAATGTCTTCGTCTGGTATTCGCATATTTGGCTTGCCTATGCTGTGCTGTTCGCATTCTCTGCTGAATCAATTTCACTTTTTCAGTCATCTCTCTAATTAAATCTGGTCCCAACTCAGGTACTTCTGAAACATCATCCCAGTACAATGGTGAACGACACTTCCTTCCATACAACGCTTCAAACGGAGCCATTTCAATGCTGGTTTGATAGCTGTTGTTGTATGAAAATTCCACCAGCGGTAATGAATCTTGCCATGACATACCAAAATCCAATACTACCGCTCTAAGCATATCTTCAAGTGTCTGAATTGTTCTTTCAGATTTCCCATCAGTTTGAGGATGATAAGCAGTGCTTAGATGTAGTTTTGTACCCAGTGCTTGCTGTAAACTACTCCAAAAATGAGAAGTAAATCTGGTATCTCTATCGGACACAATTGATTTTGGTATTCCATGCAGTCTTACCACTTCTCTAACATACAGATCTGCCATTTGATCATGTCGATAGGTCATTCGATAAGGAATAAAACACGCAGATTTTGTCAACCTATCGATAATCACCCAAATTGCATCACAACCTCTGGATGATTTTGGCAATTTCGTTACAAAGTCCATGGAAATATGATCCCATTTCCATTCAGGAACTGATAGACTCTTTAATAAACCAGCAGGTTTCTTTCTTTCCGCTTTTACCTGCTGACAATTCAAACATTTTGAAACAAATTCAGCCACATCAGTCTTCATTTGTTTCCACCAATATTGTTTCTTCAAATCGTTATACATCTTCCTGCCACCAGGGTGAATGCTGAATTTACTTCGATGGGCTTCGCTCAAAATTTGGTTTTTCAATTCCACGACATCTGGAACAACAAGTCTGCTGTTCACATGCAACACATCTTCGTTGTTTATGCGATATTCGGATTGATGTCCTGATTTTAGCAGTTCAACAGATCGTTGAATATTCAAATCTCTCTTCTGTGCCTCTTTAATTTGAATCAATAATTCGGGTTCAGCACTAATAGCACAAATTCTCATTGGTTTGCTTCCGGCTGTTTCAAATACATATCCAGAAATGCAGCAAGTTTCTATCAAATTCGACACTCCAATCGTAGTCAAAGATAGAGCACAAATATTTCTACTTAAAGCATCAGCTGCTGCATTCGATTTCCCTGGATAATACTTAATCTCACAATCAAAATCTTTCAATAAATCCAGCCATCTTCGTTGTCTCATATTCAATTCTGACTGGGAAAATAGATACTTCAGACTCTTATGATCAGAAAAGATCTCAAATTTTTCACCATACAAATAATGTCGCCATATTTTCAATGCAAACACGATGGCTGCCAATTCAAGATCATGAATTGGATATCGAATTTCATGTGGTTTTAACTGTCTTGAGGCGTATGCAATCACATGACCTCGCTGCATTAGAACACACCCCAATCCTTGGTGAGATGCATCGCAATATACTACAAATCCACCAGTACCCAAAGGAATTGTCAATACTGATGCAGTATTTAATCTCTTCTTCAATTCAAGAAAACTAATCTCACATGCTTCTGACCAAACAAAGGGAGCATTTT
>KV003195.1:2697-19826 GCA_001598015.1 Dorcoceras hygrometricum | reverse complement strand
TCATAGTGACCGTATCTTGTTCGAAAGGCAGTCTTCGATATGTCTTCATCTCTTACTCGCAATTGATGATATCCCGATCTCAAATCGATCTTTGAATACACTGTCGAACCTTGCAACTGATCAAATAAATCATCTATTCGTGGCAAAGGATATTTATTCTTTACCGTTGCCTTGTTCAGTTGCCGGTAATCGATACATAGCCTCATTGATCCATCTTTCTTTCGCACAAATAGTACTGGATCACCCCAAGGAGAAACACTTGGTCTAATGTATCCCTTGGTGAGAAGATACTCCAGCTGGTCTTTTAATTCCTTTAGCTCAATTGGTGCCATTCGATATGGTGCTTTTGATATTGGTTGTGTACCTGGCATCAATTCAATGCTGAAGTCTACCTCTCGATATGGAGGTAATCCCGGTATCTCATCAGGAAACACATCAGCAAACTCGCAAACCACTGGTATATCCACCAGATTCGGGCTACTTTTCTTTGTATCTATTGCATATATCAGAAATCCCTCCGCTCCTTTCTGCAATAGATTATTCATTGTAATAGCAGAGATCAAAGGAATTCTGGCTCGTGATCCCTTACCATAAAATTTCCACTCATCAGCATTTTCTGGTTTGAATCGAACCACCTTATGAAAACAATCTACTGTTGCTCCATACTTGGTTAGCATATCAATGCCCACGATACAATCAAAATCAGATAATCCAAGCACAACACAATCAATTTCAATTGCGTGACGCTCATACTGTAACATACAATTTCTAACCACAGTAATCGATAATATTCCTTTTCCCAGAGGTGAAGAAACCGATACTATTTCAGCTAAGGGTTCAACAGACAACTTATGTGCTATAACAAAATTCTCAGAGATGAAGGTATGTGATGCACCAGTATCAATTAAGACATAAGCTGGAAATTTGCACAAGTAGCAGTTACCTGCAATAACATCATCTGGGGCTGCCTGTGCTTGCTCTTCGTTCAATGCAAACACTTTTGCTTGTTGCTTTGGAGGTTGGATCACTGTCTGGCTTCCTCCTTGTCTACTTTGTTGTGGATTTTGAGGTTGATAAGAATGTACAGAAGAGGCTTGCCTTTCTGGTGTTGGCATTATTCTCGCTGCTGCTGAATTCTGAAAATTTCCAGCATTACGCTGAGGACATATTCTTGCGAAATGTCCCGGTTGATTACAAATACGGCAGAGACCAGACACTCCTCTACATTGTTCTGTGGCATGTCTCCCTCCAAACTTGGTACAATAATCGCCAGTTTGTTGTCCAGTTTGCATTTGTTTAAAATCGCTCGAGCTAGAAGAACTGCTGGTTCCAGATCGTTTGAATTGTTTCCCTTTTCCTTTAAAGAAGTTTTTCTTTTTCCCACTGCTACTGCTTCCAGCATCAAAGCAAGGGGGTGGTGGAATCTGTGGGTTCTCTGCTGCTTTGGCTGCTGCTGGCACAAATTGTGCTCTTCGCTGCCTTAGTAATCCAGCTTCTGCTCCTTTTGCTCGGTTCAACGCATCAGCAAAAGTATTTGGTCTTCCAGTATTTACCAAGGTAAATACATCTGGATTCAATCCATTAATGAATTTATCCGCTTGTACTTCATCACTCATAGCAACATGTGGCGCAAATTTCAGCAAACTCGTGAACTTGGCAACGTAATCCTCTATATTCAACTGCCCTTGTCGCAAGTTCGCAAATTCCGCTCCTTTATCCTTCCTATAAGAAACTGGGAAGAACTTTTGATAAAAAGCTGTTCGGAATACTACCCACGTAATCACAGTACCCTGATTTTCAAGCGCTTTCTTTGTTGCTACCCACCAGCTTTTCCCAATACAATGCAGCTGGTGTATAATCAATCACCCGACGCTCATCAGTGTACTTAAGTGCTTCAAACAACTTCTCAATATCTTCTAACCAGTTTTCACAATCAATAGCACTTTCTGTTCCTGTCAACGTCGGTGGTTTAAACGACTGGAATCGTTTCAACAAAGTCTCCATTGGAGTAGCAACTGCATTCAGAACCTCAGTAGATGTACTACCCTGTTCTGTCTGCCGATTCGTGGTTCTTCGAGGAGGCATATCTAGGAATCAAACAGACGTGTTTATCATTTCTCATCAAACAATAACAAATCAATCTCAGTCCCTCCTCTGATTAGCATATATCAATGTTCTGCTGCTCAAGAGATCGAGTGTTGATTCATACTTCACTCAATACATGCTGTTAATCGCTTCCAAAGCATGTAATTCTCATAATTCTTCAGTATATTCTTACCATTTTTTCACAAGAATCATGTGATATAAATTCAAAAGCCGTAAGACATATACCACACAAGCATGCAATCCATGATCTAAGCAATCAGAAAGAACTCGATCTACCCCACTCATCTAGTTCAAAGATCTCACTAATGTAATAACGCTCTGATACCACCTGTTGTGAGGCTCTCTGCTCACAATTACTTTTCTAATCTTAATTAGTGGGTTATTAATTTAAACTAAACAAGTTTAATAAATCTAATCTGGTTCATACATAAGTTACTTAAAAAAAAAATTTCAACCAGCAGAAGCGTAAATCAGCAGAAGCAAAAAGGTTCAGCTTGTCTCGACAATAGTATTTATTTATACAAATGATTCATGGTTCATAGCTATTACAAGCTAAATTCACTAGTACACGCTTATGTCTTATATACAAAACCAGATTTGAGCAACCTAAGACCAATTGTCCAAACATCTAGACTATCAGCTGGTGTTTAGTCTTCTTGCTGCTGATCCAGCGTCTAGGTAGTTCTCTCTCGCTACCCGTGGTTGCTCCCCACTAGTTCTTTCTTCCTGTTGTCATGCACACATACAAAACAAAACAACAGCCGGATAAACTCCGGTGAGAATCATCTCAATATAATCAGCAGGTACGCATAATAACAATAAAATGTACAACAGTTTATCAACTGTAAAACAAATGCAATGACATGAAATGATTCTAGTTCTCTTATTCGATCTCAGAATTGATTCCATATCAGTTCGACGCCATCAAGATTCGTATCCGATCTTGACATGAATATTCATCTATCGAAACCATCTCCGGCTTCGAAAATCAGGCCAACTCAGTCCTGGGCATTAGAATCAATTCAATTCTCTTCAATATGCAAACTCATGCAAATATAAAAGATCCACTACCTGTTATGGATCGATACACATATAATCTCAAGTTCTAAAATCAAGAACAGTTCTAAATCAAGAACAGTAATCAAATATGTATGTGATTTCAGCGGAATACTCAAGAAATATCATTCTCGAGTAATCTAGTTCCTGACTCTTCTGTCAGATTATACCTTTGTTCCTCTGTTTTCAAATACTTCAATCAGTATTCTTAAGCTCTGTTCCTCACTTCCAGAGATACTCGCAAGATCAAAGGTCGATAGCTGAAATCAAGATGTTCTCAGCATTTCAAATTCACTCTTATTTATAGACAACGATTTCTGTGGCTCTGCAGCATTTCCAACGTGTTCAATTCGAGTTCCACGTGTCATGCTGAGTATTCAAACAAGATATACTCCCACCGCTTCGAAAGTGGATAACGATAAACAGATTCCTCAATTGCTGTTGATCGTCCTCAGGTGCTGTTCGAATATCATTCTCTTGTTCTTCAGCAGAAGCAACAACCAGCTGTAGTCGCGACCAGTCGCAACATAAATCCAGTCGCAACACTTCAAAACTCAAAACGATGTCGTTATAACTAATCTTAACGACGTCGTTACATGTCATCAGCTGGTACTACCTTTATTCAAAGAAACCAGCAGCCGATCGCTCTCTTATTCCAACGGCTGATTTCGCAACAATAGTCGAAACGGCATCGTATCACTATTTCCTGTTTATAATCAAAACGGTGTCGCATCGTTCCCTCGACTGGATAATCAGCAGTTACCACAATCTCTCGACTGATTTCCAATTCCTCGTCTGGTTGCTAATTCATGCAAAACGACATCATATCGAGGTTCCTGTTCATAAGTCAAAACGCTGTCGTATTATTCTCTCAGATGGAACCATTTTCACCTCGACTGGTTTGTGTTTATTACCAAAACGACGACGTTGCACCTACGTCATCATCAACCAGCCGATACATCAATAACCAGCAGCTACACATCAATGACCAGCAGGTACATAAACCAGCAGATGCGTAAGAAATTCTTGCTGCTGATTCCACGTGTAGTAACCAACACATGGCGCTTTCTCATTAACTCTTGTATTCGCGCGTCTGCTTTCAGCTGAACCAACAAATAACGCTTCACGCTTCAACTGTATTTCAAAATTCAACCAGTCGCGAGCTATAGTAACCTGCTGTTGATTTTATCAAATCGCTTCGCCTGGTTACTTCGTCTGGTTCTCACACTTAGCGTGATTTAACGATACCCAGTTCCTGAATCACCCAACACTTCCAGAAGAAATCCGAGCTCATATTCACACTTCATCAAATTCTTAAATGTCGAAATTACTCAACTAATCCTCTTCTTAATGATTCTGGGCATTACACCGACGAGCTGTGCAGAAGCAGTGGACAGGGCTATAGACATTGAGGAAGGACTGCAGAATCGTCGGTCGCGTGTTAGGCCGCAGGGAGTGCAAGTTAGTCCTCCCGTGGTTCCGGGAGTGCAACCTTCCCAGTCAGTGCAGTCGTCATAGCCACACCAACAGCAGCAACAAGTAGCCCAACAGTCTGGACATCAGAGGTTTAGGACTCATGGTCGTCGGTTTAAGAAGAATTCTGGTTCTAGTACTTCTGGCTCGGGGAGTTCGAGCAGTGGTAGTAGCTCCAAGGTGGAGTATTGTGGCCAGTGTGGTGGAAGGCACCCGACAGCGCAGTGTGTTGGTGTGCAGGGTTCGTGCAATGTCTGTGGTCAGTACGGACATTTTTCTAGAGTGTGTCCTTTGTCTGGATCGCAGTATATCGCAGCTCCACCACGGGGTCGAGGTGGATCTTCTAGAGGTCGTTCTGCTTTTCCTGCCCGCTTGTTCATGTTGAAGTTGAGCACAAAGGGGTCGAATTCAGTAGGCAAGGATAGGAGAAGAATATCCACAGATAGTGTGAGACCTGAAAGCTGATAAGATTAATTGAGTTAATTAAACAGGTTTGATCGAGATCATCTTTGAGTTGTTGCACTTGGAGAAGCTATCGGGTTCTGTTTGCCTTTAGAACAGCTTTGGTTGGTTGGGTTCTTTCACGGAAGCTGTTCAGTAGTAGCGCGGGTCATCGCTGAATATTGGCATTCAGCAGTGGTGACGTAAGCAGCAGTTGCTGAGTATTTGTATTTAGCAGTCGTAGCGAGATCAGCAGTCGCTAGCATTCGGTAGTGAGATAGCGCGCTTTCAGTAGCGGGTGCTTGTACGTCATCGTTTGGATTAGTTGGAACGACAGCGTTTTGGTTAGCAAAGAAGATTCAGCTCTTGGTTGTGTTAGCGTCAACTGTTGGAGAGATCTGTTGTAGAGTTGAGAACAGATGTTGGTTAGTGTTCAGCAGTGAGTAGCGGGTGACGTGTCCAGTTGCGACAGTAACTGTTAAGATAAAATTTATTAGTTTTGGTGATAACAAAATAAGACGTGTTAAAGATAACACTTGGACAGTCAGCCATTGAAGATGATCAACTACATATTTGGAGCAAAGTATACTTCAGATGTTGATTGACCAGTCAGATATTGGGATTGAATATTTCAGTTGTTAGATATCAGATCTTGGTATTCGGGAATATTTCAGCAGTTGAGTTGAAGCACTCAGTTGATGGGTTACTATTTCAGAGGTTGAAGATATACATTTATCAGTTTTTGGTATCGGGTTTTTATGTAAGTCGTGAGAGCAATTCAGATGTTGATCAAGGGTTACGCAATCAGACTTTGGTATTCATTCAGCAGTTGGATATTTATTTCGGTAGTAAGTACTTTCAGACGTTGGATAAAGTGCTTTTGATTCAGTCGTGATCCTTGAACTTTCAGTCGTTGCAACCAGCCGTTATATCATATTCTCAATTTGCAAAAAGAAGGATATTTCAGACGTTGAGTATCTATTCAGGCGTTGGATATCTAATCAGCAGTTGGTATAATCAGTCGTTGGTTGTTATGATCAGCAGTTGAATTCTACTTCAGTAGCAAGCATATTCAGACGTTGGGATTCTGTTGTTTTGATATGAGACACAACTACTCAAGTGTTAGCGTGTTTCTTAACGAACAACAAAACTATGTCGTTTGGATTAGCTGATACGACAGCGTTTGGTTTAGCGCTAGAATTCAAACGTTGGCTTATGCATGCATTCAGTAGTTGTTACGATCAGTAGTTGGACACTCAGTTGTTGCAAAGATTTAGTTGGCGTTATTTATTCAATAATAACTGTCACGTATTCTATCAGCGATGAACTATTCATCTTCTTCAAGAAAGAAAAAGTTGTATTAACAATAAGAGAATTCAGGCGCAAGCGACAAATCGATTCAAACGCGATTACGTATTCAAAATGGAAATAATCAATGGTGAAGATTGAATCGTACTATTGCCTGGAATTAAGGAGACAACGTGTCATGCCTCGTGCTCACAACAGAGTAAAACCACACAAACACAAGCGGAAGCTACTAAAAAGCGGGTAAAATTTTTCGCTTTTGGCCTGACTGTGGTTGAGCATGGTTTGCGTACCACATCTTTGTGTGATGTTGTATCTGTTGCGACTCCTGCCGGCGCGAGCTTGTCTTTCCAAGAGATTTTGTTGAATGGCGTTCTTAGTTTTGGCGAGAGTGTGTTGTTATCCAACCTGATCAGGCTAGTGATGTGGGATTTTGATTGAATCATGGGAATGGACGTGTTGTCTAGCTATAGGGCCACTGTTGATTGTTTCCATGGCATTGTGCAATTTAGGCCCCAGTCTGGCGAGAAATGGAATTTCTGCGGCCAAGATTCCCAGATTCCTTTAGTCTCTGAGATGGAGATGTTTAGCCTGTTGTCGCTAGAAAATGCTGGTTTTATGATCTATGACTTAGATGCGTCTTCTTCTTTGAGTCTAGAACTTAGTAGGGTTCCCGTGGTTCGACATTTCCCGGATGTGTTTCCGAAGGAGATTTGTTAAGATAAAATTTATTAGTTTTGGTGATAACAAAATAAGACAAGTACTAAATTCAGAAGTAACACTTGGACAGTCAACCGTTGAAGGTGATCAACTACATGTTTGGAGCAAAGTATACTTCAGATGTTGGATTGACCAATCAGATATTGGGATTGAATATTTCAGTTGTTAGATATCAGATCTTGGTATTCGGGAATATTTCAGCAGTTGAGTTGAAGCACTCAGTTGATGGGTTACTATTTCAGAGGTTGAAGATATACATTTATCAGTTTTTGGTATCGGGTTTTTATGTAAGTCGTGAGAGCAATTCAGATGTTGATCAAGGGTTACGCAATCAGACTTTGGTATTCATTCAGCAGTTGGATATTTATTTCGGTAGTAAGTACTTTCAGACGTTGGATAAAGTGCTTTTGATTCAGTCGTGATCCTTGAACTTTCAGTCGTTGCAACCAGCCGTTATATCATATTCTCAATTTGCAAAAAGAAGGATATTTCAGACGTTGAGTATCTATTCAGGCGTTGGATATCTAATCAGCAGTTGGTATAATCAGTCGTTGGTTGTTATGATCAGCAGTTGAATTCTACTTCAGTAGCAAGCATATTCAGACGTTGGGATTCTGTTGTTTTGATATGAGACACAACTACTCAAGTGTTAGCGTGTTTCTTAACGAACAACAAAACTATGTCGTTTGGATTAGCTGATACGACAGCGTTTGGTTTAGCGCTAGAATTCAAACGTTGGCTTATGCATGCATTCAGTAGTTGTTACGATCAGTAGTTGGACACTCAGTTGTTGCAAAGATTTAGTTGGCGTTATTTATTCAATAATAACTGTCACGTATTCTATCAGCGATGAACTATTCATCTTCTTCAAGAAAGAAAAAGTTGTATTAACAATAAGAGAATTCAGGCGCAAGCGACAAATCGATTCAAACGCGATTACGTATTCAAAATGGAAATAATCAATGGTGAAGATTGAATCGTACTATTGCCTGGAATTAAGGAGACAACGTGTCATGCCTCGTGCTCACAACAGAGTAAAACCACACAAACACAAGCGGAAGCTACTAAAAAGCGGGTAAATTTTTCGCTTTTGGCCTGACGGTTTAAAACAATATAATTTAAAATACTACAATACTCAAAGTAATCCCAGTTTACAACAAAACCAACAAAGGCTACAAGCCCACGACAAGCAGTACAACATAAACATGTATCAAACACCTGGTAACAACCACAACTGAATACCACAAGATTCAACAAAATACAACATGAGCACAGGTCATCCCCTGGCTAACTGTACTGATACATATATATATGCTATATGCTACTGGGATACTATAACCACCTCATGGGGCACCTCCAGCTGGGTTAGCTCCACGACCAGCTGAATAACCTGGACAACACAACAGGCAAGGGAAACAAACCAAGCCCCAGAGGGACATGGGGTCAAACCCCAGTACGGAGAGCAACTGAAACTGCTAAAGAAAAACATAAGATAAAATGCAGATGCTATGCATGAGACACCGGATAACCGCTGAAGGCTACAACCGAAAAGGGAGCCAAGGAACTCAAACATAGCTCCATAGAATCTGCAACAAACGGTGGCCACAAGGTGTGTTCAAAGTGTGGTAATGAGCCACTCGCCTTGACACTACACCCGAATACCAGATGCATCAAACAGCTCAACCTGCCGTTGCACAACTCATGAACTGTGGTAGTTAACCACTCGGCGCATGAGGGCTAATAGATCCCAACAGGGAGATGAGAGTGCGGTATCGCCGCTCGCCCTCTCATCCTGGTAAGAAACAACAGCACAATACAACAAGATACAAAGCAAGGGATATGAAATGCAAGTGAATAAATGCGTGTATGCATCCACAAAAACCAGCTAGCATAAACACAAATGCCCAGCAATCATCACACATCAATATTCACGGCAATCTCAACCAGAGATGCAAACCAGCTCTCACATTAAATCCCACGCTAATCCAAGCTAGATTTCATGATCAAAATCCGTACCTTAATTCTGTGCAACGATTACCACAACAAGGGACCCGAGAGATCTTGTTGAAACCTGCTAAATACACAACGTACAAAGCATAAATCTCACGGAACACAGGCACAAAACTCACGGCTATCACTGGCTGGGAGCAACAGCTCAACCAGAAACCCATCCAACCAATACAACTTATCAAGAAGCTTAAATCAAGACTAGGAACAAGATCTCATCGAATTAAACGAAGTTCTACCTGAACTACGAAACGCACGAACAAAACAGCAACTTTGTGCTTCTGCTCCAGCCAACTACAGCCTCCCAACGAGAGATCAATCGAAAGAGCTTCTCGAGAGGAGTCCAACGCTACCTCAAACGTGCAAAATGGTGGTCGGAAACGACGGGAATTCGCCGAAAAAACTCACGGTGAACAGTGTTCTAGGGTTAGGGATAAAGGCCGACAATCGGGAGAGAAAATCGCTAAGTATGGAGTCTGTTTAAAATGGAACAAAGACTAAGCCTTGCTGCTTATATGCATACGAGAAATCTGTTTAAAAATACACCGACACAAACAGATTCCAACGCCTCTAACATAAAGATCGCAGCTGCCGAAAGCAACAGAAACAGTGCGTAGCTGATGAAGAAATGTCCACCGACAATTTCAGCAGACGCCAAAACTGATACACAACAGATTCCTCAACAGTTCGAAGCTCACGCCAGCAACCGCAACGCAACAACAACGAGCGCTAATCAAAATGACGTCGCTCCGCACACGTCAGCAAATCTGATCAAAGCGCTACGCTACAACAGATCCATACAAAGCCAATACGACGTCGCGCAACCTACGTCATCATATCTGATGACTAAACACTACGCAACAGCGATCGCTAGCGCTACGAAACCTTCAAATAGAAATCCGAACCACCAGAAATCTTTAAAAACCGATTAATCCAACAATTAATCTTTTCTTAAATTTCAGGTCTCACATTTCTCCCCCACTAAAAAGGATTTTGTCCTCGAAATCAAACAACAATTCTGAAAATACAACTCAACAACAGGCTATCAAAACAGAAATTCGCCTAACACATGGCCAAGAGTTCAAGATAACTGAGCAAACAATTAACAACAACTAGGGAAGAAAACAACAGAACTTAACTAGCTACTGGAATCTAGCACTACAGCTACTCAAACAGATGCGGCCACTCGCGCTGCATCTTTTCTTCCAACTCCCATGTAGCTTCTTCCCTACCATGTTTGCTCCATTGCACCATCACTAACGGAATGGTTTTGTTCCTTAACAGTTTCTTTTTTCTGCCAAGGATCTGCAAGGGATATTCCTGATAGCTCAACGTCTGATCTAGCTCAACCTCGTCAGTTCTCAACACATGAGATGGATCTGGCTCGTACTTCCTCAACATGGAAACATGAAAGACATCATGTTGAGAAGATAATTCCGGAGGCAACAACAGCCGATACGCCAAAGGGCCAATCCCCTTAACAATTTCATATGGTCCGACATAACTAGGGGCTAACTTTCCCTTGTGTCCAAAGCGCATAACACTGCGAAACGGAGAAACTTTAAGGAATACCTGATCACCAACCTGAAACTCTAGAGGTCGACGCCTCTTATTCGCATAACTGGCTTGGAGATCCTGGGCAGCTTTCATCCGTTGTCGAATTAGATCCACATGATCCTTCATTTGCTGCAAAAAGTCTGGGGCAGATAGCTGCTTCTCCCCCACTTCTTCCCAACATACTGGAGATCTGCACTTCCTGCCGTACAAAGCCTCAAACGGCGCCATGCCAATCGTCACTTGGTAGATGTTATTGTAGGAAAATTCCACTACAGACAACGCGTCTTGCAAGCTACCTCCAAAATCCATAACAACAGCTCGTAACATATCCTCCAACGTCTGGATAGTTCGTTCAGATTGGCCATCTGTTTGGGGATGATACACTGTGCTCATATCCAATCTAGTACCTAGAGCTGCCTGCAAGCTCTTCCAAAACCTGGAATTAAACCTTGGATCTCGGTCTGAAACGATCGAAACAGGCACACCGTGCAATCTAACCACAAAATCCACATACAGTTTCACCATTTTCTTCAGAGAAAAGGTCATACCGTAAGGAATCAAATGTGCAGAATTCGACAATCAGTCGATAACCACCCAAATAGCATCGCATCCTCTGCTGGTACAAGGCAGATGCGTCACGAAATCCATCACTATGTGCTCCCAATTCCATTGGGGCACTTCCAAACTCTGCAACAGACCACCAGGTCTCATCCTTTCAGCCTTTACCATCTGACAGTTCAAACAACGAGCGACAAATCCAGCAATGTCGCTCTTCAGTCCAGCCCACCAGAAGTGCGGCTTCAACGCATGGTACATCTTCCGTGCACCAGGATGAACACTGTGTCTACTGCAGTGCATTTCCCGAAGGATCTTCTCCTTCAAATCAATGAGGTTGGGCACAACCAGCCTGCCACGAAACCTCAAGCAATCGTCAGAAAAAACAGCATAATCCTCAAGTTCTCCAGCCCTGACCTTCAACTTCAACTCGTGGATGGAAGGATCAGTCCTTTGAGCTGCTCGAATGCTAGAAACAATCTGGGGTTCCACTTGGAAAGAAGAAACCACAACACAATCCTCAGCCGGGTAGAATCTCCAACCAGTAGTATTAAGATGCTCCTGATCCTTAGAAATATACAGCGAAGCAAGCATCTCACCAGCCTTCCTGCTCAAAGCATCGGCCACTACGTTCGATTTCCCAGGCTGATACTTGATCTCGCAATCAAAGTCCTTCAGCAGCTCCATCCAACGACGCTGTCTCATATTCAAGTCAGGCTGCGAAAACAAATACTGCAAACTCTTGTGGTCCGAGTACACCACAAATTGCTCACCATACAGGTAGTGACGCCAGATCTTCAACGCAAAGACCACGGCTGCTAGCTCCAAATCATGGACTGGATAACGAGTCTCATGCGGTTTCAGCTGCCGTGAGGCATATGCAATGACTCGACCATTCTGCATCAAAACACAGCCCAGCCCATTGAGCAAAGCATCAGAACAAGCAACGAAACCACCTGATCCGGACTGCAGAGCCAACACAGGTGCAGTAGTCGTTTCTCCTTGAGAAATTGAAATGCATTCTCGCATTGCTCAGTCCACACAAACCGCTTGTCCTTCTGAGTCAATTGAGTCATCGGCTTTGCTATGCTAGAAAATCCTTCAATGAAACGACGGTAATAGCCAGCCAGACAAAAGAAACTGCGAATCTCCTACACATTCCTAGGACGCTCCCAGTTCAAAACAGCATCAACCTTACTAGGATCCACAGAAATCCCTTCAGCTGAAATAACATGACCCAGAAACACGACGCGATCCAGCCAAAACTCGCACTTGGAGAATTTAGCATACAGCTGCTGGTCTCTCAACGTCTGAAGGACACTTCTCAGGTGCTCCTTATGCTCCAAAGGAGTCTTAGAATATACCAAGATGTCGTCAATGAACACTATCACGAACTGATCTATGAATTCTCTGAAGACCCGGTTCATCAGATCCATAAATACTGCGGGAGCATTGGTCAGCCCAAACGGCATAACCAGGAACTCGAAGTGCCCGTACCTCATACGAAAAGCAGTCTTTGCGAAATCTTGATCTCTTACTCTCAGCTGATGGTACCCCGATCGCAAGTCGATCTTCGAATACACCACAGAACCTTGCAGCTGTTCAAACAGATCATCGATCCTGTGTAAATGGTACTTGTTCTTAACAGTCGCTTTATTCAACTGGCGGAAATCAATGCACATCCGCATTGAGCCATCCTTCTTCTTCACAAACAAAATGGGCGCTCCCCACGGCGACATGCTAGGTCGGATAAAACCTTTCTCCAAAAAATCGTCCAACTGCACCTTGAGTTCTCTCAACTCCACAGGCGTCAAACGATACGGGGCCCGAGAAATCGGAGCTGTGCCAGGCACCAGCTCAATGCTGAAGTCAATCTCCCTCTTTGGAGGAAAACCAGGAATCTCCTCCGGGAACACATCGGGAAAATGTCGCACCACGGGAACGTCACTGAGCTGCACACGAGAAGAAGAAGACGCATCCAAAGCGTAGATCATGAAACCATCATTCCCTAAGTACAACAAACTGAACATCACCATCGCTGAGACTAACGGGATCTTCGATCGAGAATCCTGGCCGTAGAAGTCCCACTTCTCGCCACACAAAGGCCTGGGAACGTCACTGAGCTGCACACGAGAAGAAGAAGACGCATCCAAAGCGTAGATCATGAAACCATCATTCCCTAAGTACAACAAACTGAACATCACCATCGCTGAGACTAACGGGATCTTCGATCGAGAATCCTGGCCGTAGAAGTCCCACTTCTCGCCACACAAAGGCCTAAAACGAACAATCCCATGGAAACAATCCACGGAGGCCCTGTAGTTGGACAACACGTCCATCCCAACAATGCAGTCGAAATCCCACAACATCAGACGGATCAAATTTGCTACCAACACATGCTCCCCAAATCTCAAAATGCCATCTAACAAAACCTCCTGGGAGAACAGGCTCACACCGCCAGGGGTAAAAACAGAAACAGTATCGCGCAAAGGAATGGTATGCAAACCATGCTCAATAACAAAAGAATCAGAGATGAAAGAATGCGATGCACTGGTGTCAAACAACACAAGCGCAGGAAAATCGAAAACAAGACATGTACCTGAGATCACCCTGCTCGGCGTCTCCTCTGCCTGCTCCCTAGTAATGACGTTGGGCTGATCATGCTGGGGTCCAGAATAGAACGGCTGAGACGATTGTCCGAATTGCGGCGGACCAGGCTGCTGGAACGGCCTGAACTGATTCTCGCCAATCCTGGGCTGCTGAAACTGAGGGGAACGACCCCTAGACTGACCTCCACGACCCTGAGGCGGGGCCACGGTTTGCTGCCATCCAACTGACGGACACACCTTAGCGAAGTGCCCATACTGACCGCAAATGTTGCAGGATCCCTGCACACCAACCCATTGGGTAGAGCGGTGCTTCCCGCCACAATAACCACAGAACTCAGCCCGAGAACCACTGCTACTCAAGCTACCTGAACCATACGATCCAGAACCAGACTTCTTCTTGAACTGCTGACCGTGGGGTCGAAACCTCTGACGGCCAGACTGCTGTGCCACCTACTGCTGCTGCTGCTGGGGCTGATGGGCTGACTGGGAAGCCTGAGAAGACTGCGCTCTCTGACATCAGAACGACCACCGTGCGCCACCTACTGCCTATGAGCACGACGACTCCTCAAACCCTCCTCCATATCGATAGCACTATCCACTGCTTCCGCATATGTCTTGGGTTTACTCGTCAGAACCATCTGATACAATTCCTCGTTCAAACCCTCTAAAAATCTAGTCCTCCTGGCCCTCTCCCGGCCAGAAACATGCGGGACGTACGCCAATAAAGAAGAAAACATCCTAGTATACTCACGAACAGACATCGAGCCCTGCTCCAGATGATCAAACTCCCGCTCATGGGCATTCACGTACGACTCAGGAACATACTCCTGCCTAAAAGTCTCGCAAAAGCTGTCCCAAGTAATCCCAACGCCGGTCTCCAACAAAGTACTCGAAGCACCTCGCCACCAGCGCTCTGCACCCTTCCTAAGCTGGAGGGTCACCAAACTCAAACAAAGCTCATCGTCATACTGGACACGATCGAATAGACCAGTGATGTTCCGAAGCCACGAATCTGCATCCTTGCTCGACTCGTCGCCATTGAAAACCTGGGGATTCATCCTCTGAAACCTCGCTATCACAACGTCCATCCTCTCTACAGGGGTCGGCAACACCTCAACCTCCTCCTCCTCATCACGGCTACTACGAGTACGACTAGGAGCACTACTCCGATCCTCATTCTGTCCTTCCGACTCCTGAAACTGCCCCCTACCTCTAGCTCTACGTCTAGGCAGCATCTACGAAGTCATTCAACAGAATAAGGCAACAGAGAACAGGTACAGCATAGATATCACAAAAATATGCAGCACATAATCACATAGATCAAGCACATGCAACACACAACACTGTGCCTAGACTCAAGTGTGATCAAAGAAATCAAGCTTATCCCAGCTTAAGCTCTGATACCAAAAATGTCAGGCCTCGTGCTCAAAACAGAGTAAAACCACACAAACACAAGCGGAAGCTACTAAAAAGCGGGTAAAATTTTCGCTTTTGGACTGACGGTTTAAAACAATATAATTTAAAATACTACAATACTCAAAGTAATCCCAGTTTACAACAAAACCAACAAAGGCTACAAGCCCACGACAAGCAGTACAACATAAACATGTATCAAACACCTGGTAACAACCACAACTGAATACCACAAGATTCAAAAAAATACAACATGAGCACAGGGCATCCCCTGGCTAACTGTACTGATACATATTCCACTGGGATACTCTAACCACCTCCTGGGGAACCTCCAGCTGGGTTAGCTCCACGACCAGCTGATAACCTGGACAACACAACAGGAAAGGGAAACAAATCAAGCCCCATAAGGACATGGGGTCAAACCCCAGTACGGAGAGCAACTGAAACAGCTAAAGAAAAGCATAAGATAAAATGCAAATGCTATGCATGAGACACCGGATAACAGCTGAAGGCTACAACTGAAAAGGGAGCCAAGGAACTCAAACATAGCTCCATAGAATCTGCAACAAACGGTGGCCACAGGGTGTGTTCAAAGTGTGGTAATGAGCCACTCGCCTTGACACTACACCCGAATACCAGATGCATCAAACAGCTCAACCTGCCGTTGCACAACTCATGAACTGTGGTAGTTAACCTTTCGGCGCATGAGGGCTAACAGATCCCAGCAGGGAGATGAGAGTGCGGTATCACCGCTCTCCCTCGCATCCTGGTAAGAAACAACAGCACAATATAACAAGATACAAAGCAAGTGATCTGAAATGCAAGTGAATAAATGCGTGTATTGATATGATTCTCGTTGGTTAAGAAAGGCAAACACGTGATATTTATTTCCACGCGCCCTCAATTCAATGGCCAAGAGAACCAAATTATGCCCGATCGTTAGAACAAGATGTTAGGATGTGTGAAATCCTTTTCCGGATGAATTCTCAAAGGAAACAAAAATCACAACGAAAAGAAAATGATCAATCTCAAACGAACCTTCAAAGGAACTCGTCTTTGACAATCCGTGCGAAGATCAACCGACAAACGCCACAAAGTTATAGACTTTGATAAGTTTGATTTTTTTAAGGTAAACACCAAATTTGCAAGAAAGCAATAGAATTTTTTTCATAAAACTTCAATAATTTCGAAATCCATCTCCTAATATATATATAGACTTGTTTCCAAGAGTTCTAGTGATTCTTTCCAACCTAGAATCCCTTTATATTAGTAAACAAATCTCCTAGTCATGGAAGGACTCAATCTTCTACCTTATCTAATAATATTTGAAAATCTTATCCTAAGGAAAGTAATTTAAAAGCCAAAACAAACCAAATGTCATATGCATGTGAAACCAAATGTCCTATGCATGCAGCGCATGCATGTACTCGGTCTTTTTTGTTCATCTTCATTTGCTAGTCTTGGACTTGAATAATATGGACAATATAATCTATTAACCCTCCAAGTAGCTTTTTAAGTGCAGGATTCCCCTCGTCTTTAAACATTTATTGGGTGCTCAAAACGAGTTCGTGAAGGGCTTCTTTGAACTTCTTGCTGCGTCCTCTTGTGATCGGTCCCGAGGGCAATGCTAATGGATACCGTCGTATAGCTGTGATTGCATCATCCTCCCCCTCTTGAGATAGCCTCATCATCCTCCTCAAGATTAGTCCGGATCATGGCGGTTTCCATATCCTTGTAATAATCCTCCACACTCTTTGTTCCCTGCCTCAAGCTTTGTAACCTCTTAAACATCTCTCGATAATAGTGGTTGGGTACAAACCTCTTCCTCATAACCCTCTTCATTTCATCCCATGTCTCAATAGGCCTCTCATTGTACCGCTTCTTATT
>KV003194.1:41747-63617 GCA_001598015.1 Dorcoceras hygrometricum | reverse complement strand
CGGTTTGGATAAGGAATTTCGTCCAAGAGTTGGGCGTAATTCCTGATTGATTTGGTCCAGTCCCGGTGTACTGCGACAACACGGGTGCCGTTGCGCAAGCAAAGGAGCCTAGGTCTCACCAAAGATCCAAACATATACTGAGAAAATACCACATAATCCGGGATATTATGGCTAGAGGAGACATAGCAGTTAAGAGAGTCGCCTCTGCGGACAACGTTGCTGATCCACTTATGAAGCCCTTGCCAGGACCATTATTTGAGAAACATCGCGAAACAATGGGACTGCGTCTGATGAGTAGTTGGCTTTAGGGCAAGTGGGAGATTGTTAGAGTAGATGCCCAACTAGCCAACTTGTGGCGTGTGGGTTTATAGACTCTTGTATATGACAATATTTATATATGATATTCGCATTTGTTTATGGCATTCTTTACTTTCATTGTGTTGTATGATGATTAACAATTTCCTTGAGTAAAGACCTAGAATGCGCTATAGTGTATGTTAGATGTGATAGTGGGTATGACGGCTATCATGAAACACATCTTATAGTCACTGTGTATTCTGAATTAGTTCCTAGTCGATTGGGCCGTCAAAATGAGGATAAGGCCGCCCGAGCCTGAGACTAGTATCTGCGATGCGAAGTACCATGTTTCATTAGTAGGGAACATTGTGATGTTCTGAGCATGTAGATAGATAGTGAACTGGTGATCTATCGAATTACCCTCGTTCGGACTTTTCAAGTGATTACCATTTGTCGAGTGGATAAGTCCGAGGTCTTGGTTGTACTGATTAGTCCTCACGACTCAAAATGTCATTGAGACTCTACATGATAGGCGTCTCACTTTGACTCATCTGCCGACTCACTTGGGGTCATTAGGCGGCGGGATTGGGTGAGATCCCGATGCATGTAGGAGTCGATGCATCGTTGTCGAGGATTCACCGCTCGCAGACATGCGTGGATATCCTATGCTATCTGAGGGAATAATAGTGTATAAATCTCTGGCCAGAGTACTAGAAGTGTTTTAGGTAAACTATAAGTGACATAGCAGTTGAGAGAGTCGCCTCTGCGGACAACGTTGCTGATCCACTTATGAAGCCCTTGCCAGGACCATTGTTTGAGAAACATCGCGAAACAATGGGACTGCGTCTGATGAGTAGTTGGCTTTAGGGCAAGTGGGAGATTGTTAGAGTAGATGCCCAACTAGCCAACTTGTGGTGTGTGGGTTTATAGACTCTTGTATATGACAATCTTTATATATGATATTCGCATTTGTTTATGGCATTCTTTACTTTCATTGTGTTGTATGATGATTAAGAATTTCCTTGAGTAAAGACCGAGAATGCGCTATAGTGTATGTTAGATGTGATAGTGGGTATGACGGCTATCATGAAACACATCTAATAGTCACTGTGTATTCTGAATTAGTTCCTAGTCGATTGGGCCGTCAAAATGAGGATAAGGCCGCCCGAGCCTGAGACTAGTATCTGCGATGCGAAGTACCATGTTTCATTGGTAGGGAACATTGTGATGTTCTGAGCATGTAGATAGATAGTGAACTGGTGATCTATCGAACTACCCTCGTTCGGACTTTTCAAGTGGTTACCATTTGTCGAGTGGATAAGTCCGAGGTCTTGGTTGTACTGATTAGTCCTCACGACTCAAAACGTCATTGAGACTCTACATGATAGGCGTCTCACTTTGACTCGTCTGCCGACTCACTTGGGGTCATTAGGCGGCGGGATTGGGTGAGATCCCGATGCATGTAGGAGTCGATGCATCGTTGTCGAGGATTCACCGCTCGCAGACATGCGTGGATATCCTATGCTATCTAAGGGGATAATAGTGTATAAATCTCTGGCCAGAGTACTAGAAGTGTTTTAGGTAAATGGGTTTACCTAGTTACACTAGTGATGTCACTATTCGATCTCCAATATGTATGCATAGCTATCGGATCTATAGCGACTCTCGATTTACCAATGGTCGTTGATCTGATCGGGATATATGGATTGAAAGGACCTGTACGCTAACCACGACCAACTGGTTCTTGCAGGAACTATCAGTGATACCTAGGGGATCATGGGGCGATGTTGCTAGACGCTCTTACCATGATCCGATGGGCAAGTCCGGAATTGTGATTCCGGAGCCACAATGGTTGTGGGCCCACGGCTAGCTGTATCCCTGAACCATTGAGGGTCACACAAGTACTGGATTCGAGATTCCCGCATGGATACTAAGCTCAATGTGTTGAACACTTGAGGAGGTTTTTGGGGAGTGCGACTTCCTAAAAGTTAACAGGGGTCAAATCGTGATTTCCCGCTGTTGAGGGGCAAAACGGTCATTTTGCACTGGGGTTCTGAAAAATGGTTTTTCAGATCATAGTATTCAGTTTTGGAAACTGAGTCGATCAGTCCGATCTGATCGGCGATCGGAGTTATGATGAAGTCACGGTAATAGGGATGAACCGAATGTTCATACGTTGGACCCGGGCCCGTTGGGCCGGTCCAAGTTTATCACTAGTCTATTTAATTAGACCTAGGGCTTCATAACTCATAACACTTGATCACAACACTTAATCCTAACCCTAAAACTCACGGCCGCCTCCCTCCTCTCCTCAAAAAGCCGCCGCCGATTTTCGAGGAGAATCCGTCCACGCTGATCTCGTCAGGCCTTCTAGTGCAGGCTAACAAAGGAGTCTCCCTTCCGGTCGTGGACCTGATTGACGAATCTACAGCCGCCTACCGTGAAGAGCCGGTCTTCTTGTAATTCCGGTTGGAGCCAAGCGCAAGTCGCCAGCAAGGTAACACCCCGAGAAACACCCTATGAATGGTTCATATTGTGTTGTTATTGAACTGTATTGAACGTTTCTTGGCCTAATTTTGTTCTTCCACTGCCTCTCCGGGAGACGGGATCCGGATCCGCCATGGTTCCCCAACACATAGTGCTACCACTGGGCACTATTTCAATTCCCGACTTCTCAATATCATAAGCCAATGGTCTTTGAACCAAAAGCTGAGCTAATCCAATAGATTTCCTACTCAATGCATCTGCCACCACATTGGCTTTTCCTGGGTGATAACTGATTGTGCAATCATAATCCTTCACCATCTCTAGCCATCTCCTCTGACTCATATTCAATTCCTTCTGGGTAAAGAAGTACTTGAGGCTCTTATGGTCAGTGAATATTTCACACTTCTTCCCATAGAGATAATGTCTCCAAATCTTAAGGGCAAAAACTACAGCTTCAAGCTCAAGTCATGCGTAGGATAATTCTTCTGATGATCCTTAAGTTGTCTGGAAGCATAAGAAATCACTCTACGGTCCTGCATCAGTACAACACCTAGACCCATTTTAGACGCATATGTATAGATGACAAACTTTCCTTGATCGGATGGCATAGTTAGCACAAGGGCTTCTATCAGTGCTTGCTTCAACTTGTCAAAATTGAATTGGAATTCTGGAGTCCATTCATACTTAACCAGCTTTCTTGTGCGCGAGGTCAAGGGAACAACTATCTTAGAAAATCCTTGGATAAATAACCTATAATATCCGGCTAAACCCAAGAAACTCCTTATAACAGATCTTGGTATTGGCCAGTCACGAACAGCTTCTACCTTGGCTGGGTCAACTTCTAATCCATCCTTAGATATAATATGTCCTAAGAATTCTACTTTCTCCAACCATAAGTCACACTTGCTAAATTTAGCAAACAACTGCTTATTCTTCAACACTTGAAGCACAGTCCTCAAATGATCGACATGCTCAAATCTGGTCTTAGAATACACTAAGATATCATCTATGAACACAAATACAAATTGGTCCAGAAATGGTTGGAAAACTCTATTCATTAAATCCATGAAGCTGATGAAGCATTCGTAAGCCCAAAAGGCATTACTAAGAACTCATAGTGACCATAACGAGTTCTGAAGGCTGTGTTATAGACATCTGATGCCTTAATCTTTAATTGGTGATAACCAGATCTCAAATCAATCTTAGAAAAGACTACTGATCCTTTCAATTGGTCAAAAAGCTCCTCAATTCTAGGAAGGGGTATATTTATTCTTAATGGTCAGCTTATTTAGCTCTCTATAATCTATACACAGATATCATCATGAACACAACTACAAATTGGTACCAGAAATGGTTGGAAAACTCTATTCATTAAATCCATGAAGCTGATGAAGCATTCGTAAGTCCAAAAGGCATTACTAAGAACTCATAGTGACCATAACGAGTTCTGAAGGCTGTGTTATAGACATCTGATGCCTTAATCTTTAATTGGTGATAACCAGATCTCAAATCAATCTTAGAAAAGACTACTGATCCTTTCAATTGGTCAAAAAGATCCTCAATTCTAGGAAGGGGATATTTATTCTTAATGGTCAGCTTATTTAGCTCTCTATAATCTATACACAACCTTAGACTTCCATCCTTCTTCTTAACAAAAAGAACAGGGGCTCCCCAGGGGGACGTGCTTGGTCTAATAAATCCCTTATCCAACAGATCTTGTATCAGTTCCTTTAGTTCCTTCATCTCTCATGGAGCTAGACGATAGGGTGGTCTAGAAACTGGAGCTGCTCCTGGAACTAAGTCAATCGAAAATTCCAGTTCTCTGTCTGGTGGTAATCCATGGATATCCTCTGGAAAAACTTTGGGAAACTCGTTCACCACCTCCACATCTGAAAGTTGGGGCTCACTAATCGTTTCTAAGGACGACAACCTCGCCAAAAATCCTTCCCCTCCTTTCCTCAAACAACATTGAGCCTTAAGAGCTGATAATACGGGGAATCCTCCAACATGATTGGCTTCAAACTTAAATGGATCTCCTCTGGGTGGATTAACCACTACTGTTCGAAGTTTAAAGTCTATCACTACTCCATACTTAGTCAGCCAGTCTACTCCCAAAATTATATCGAACTCAGGCATTGGTAACACAATTAAATTGGCAGTAATCAAATGCCCTTGAAGTCTAAGTTCTAAACCTAGAAACAAATCATGGGATACTAACTCTTCTTCCGAAGGTACTGTTACACAAAAGCCTATAGCTACTTGGTCAGGCTTAAAGTGTAACTTCTTAGCAAACTTTGCTGCTATAGGAGTGAGTAGCTCATGAATCTATCAAAGCCATAGAAGGCAAACTAGAAATCATAATCTTACCCGTAACTACTGTCGAGTCTGGGTTGGCTTGATCAGCGATCATCACGTAGGCTCTACTGGTGTCAGGCCCCGTGCTAATTAACAAGGATTAATAGCACAATTAAGCACATAATTGTGGAAGCATAAAATAGGTCTAAAAATTTTTGAAATAAATTTGGGAACCAAATCTATCTTCAAAATAGTCATAATCAAAATACGAGTTAAATCAAAACTCATACAACAACAGTAAACAAATATCAAATAAACAACGATTCCCCAAATACATATAACCTCAGGGCTTCCCCTGGATCAATACATAGTATAATAACTGGGACTTCAAAGAAATGGGTATTTCTGTCCAGCTTGGTTACTAGAAGATCCTGCAAATGGGCAACATAGACCCAAACAACACAAAAGCAGGAAAAGAACACGAGGTCAAGCCTCAGTACAAATGAGCACTAATATAACAGCAATCATAAACATGCAGTATTCTAAGTCATGAATGCATGCGGCTGTCAAAGAACATCGGTCATCAAGGCCTGCTAATCAGCTGGCAGTAATCTCAATCGAGCCTCTATACCCGCACAGTGTATCAACCTGGTAAATCATCGGTCCGTGATGTTCAGGCCCGTCAGCCATCACATCTTCTGATTTCAACATGCATATAATACGTAAACAGAACATATCAATTCCATCAAGCTGTTCACGTAAACACAGAAGTCACATAGCACAGATTTCATGCCTCAAATACTAGCATGCTATGTCTAAGCTGTTAACAAAAGCTCAACTCGTACCTTCAATTCTCAGTACGCTACCTCAACAGATCTCACCAGGCACATAAATTACAGCCTGATCAAAATTGCTACCTCGCTGGTCACGTTCAACATAGCAGGGACTTCTCTGGAGCTCAAATCTGTTAAGGAATCTCATATCTTAGTTCACAGCTGAATTTCTAAAGCATACTACCTACGGTCAGAACTCAAATATGGTTCTACCTATCGAAGCAGCTTCTAACAGCTATAACTAAGCTTAAAACAGCCAAAATAACTTACCCAAAAGCTCAAAAGAGCTGAAGAACTCTCGGGTCTAGCTTCACAAAAACGTTCGATCAACACTGCTACTTCGCGTTCCTCTCCAACGTCGACTCGGGCCACCTAACTGGTATCAATCGAAAGAGCTACTCAAGCCGAGCTCAGTGCCACCAGTCTCGCTCCAAACCATGGCGGAAATCGATGGCAATTTACCGGAGAAGGGTTCGAATGAACAGTAACTATCTAGGGTTTACTGTAGAAAACGATGAGGAATATCGGGTTCAAAATACGCTAAGTGTTGAGCAGCACTTGGTATATATAAATACTCGAATCACTACTGAACAAACAGTTCAGATCTCTACTTAAGCTAAGGCAAAAGTCCTCTCAAAGCTGTATCCAGCTTTCGCTCTCTGCTGATGCAATTCAAGCATCTAAAACGCTCTACTAACTTATACGACAAACGACGTCGCACCAACTAATCAAAATGACGTAGCAGAGCTTCTACAGTAGAAACAGATCTCTCGATAGCAACAGCTGAATAGAGCTAACAACCAGCGGTCAACTCAGCTGTTGACTAACACGCGACAACTTCTCACGCCAGCGCGCTATCGCTAACAGCTGCCTCTCGCTACACTCTCACTGCTGAGATGACTAGCGTTGACATCTGATCACGCTACTACTTAATACCAACATCCGAATCTTACCACTGCTGTCTCGATAGCAACAACTGAATAGAGCTAACAACCAGCGGTCAACTCAGCTGTTGACTAACACGCGACAACTTCTCACGCCCGCGCGCTATCGCTAACAGCTGCCTCTCGCTACACTCTCACTGCTGAGATGACTAGCGTTGACATCTGATCACGCTACTACTTAATACCAACATCTGAATCTTACCACTGCTGAGTACTCACTACTGAATACCCGCAAAACCTCGCGCAAGAACGCTGCTGGCCTATCTTCTTCCAGCGATGAACCTCACGTCTGAATTACTACTGGAATCATTTCCCGATAGGAAAAATGCAACTACTGAACTCCATACTCGACGCAGATCTCACTCGATAACCAAATTCTCACTGCTGATCACTCTACGTCTAAATCTGAGCAACCAGAAATCACAATTTCCGTGAAATCTTAATCCAAAAGCTGATTAGCCATTAAATCATACTTAACAGATTTCTAGTCCTCACACTCTCCCCCACTAGAAATCGATTTCGTCCTCGAAATCGGTTAAGTCATCAAATCAAAATCACAACAACAAGATAGCTTATTCACGACACAATATACTAGACACCATTCCTAATAATCATGCCATACTGTCTAGCACAACTCAACACTAAACAGAATCTCAATTTAATAGCAACATCACTTAAACCACAAAATCAATCAAGCTAGAAGTTACCTGAATGCTGCTGTCATGGTTCAAACAGATGATGCCACTCTTGTCTCATCTTTTCCTCAACTTCCCAGGTAGCTTCGTCACGTCCATGCTTGCTCCATTGAACCATCACCAACGGTATCACCTTATTCCTCTACTGCTTCTCCTTCCTGTCTAGAATCTGTACTTGATATTCAACATAGCTTAGGGTCTGGTCCAGCTCTACTTCATCAGTCCTCAGCACATGGGATGGATCTGGCTCATATTTTCTCAACATTGACACATGAAACACATCATGCATCGCTGCTAACTCATCGGGCAGCTTCAATTTATAAGCCAACTGTCCAATCCGCTCAACAATCTCAAAGGGACCAACGAATCTAGGAGCTAATTTACCCTTAAATTTGAATCTCATAACACTCTTGAAAGGAGAAATCTTGAGAAATACAGATCGCCAACCTCAAATTCTAACGGTCTGCGTCGCTTATTGGCATAGCTAACATATATATCTTGTGCAGCTTTCATCCTACCCCGAATCAACTCAACCTGTCTTTCATATGCTGTACAAATTCAGGAGTAGAAAGCTGTCTTTCACCAACTTCCTCCCAACAAATCGATGATCTACACTTGTGACCATACAAAGCTTCAAACGGAGCCATTCCAATGGTCACTTGGTAGCTGTTGTTGTAAGAAAACTCAAAAGCATCCTTCCAGCCACCACTGAAATCCATCACAATTGCACGTAGCATATCTTCTAAAGTCTGAATGGTCCTCTCAGATTGGCCATCTGTCTGGGGGTGATAAGCAGTGCTCATCGCCAATCTCGAACCCATAGCTGCTTGCAAACTCTTCCAAAATCGAGAGGTGAATCTCGGATCTCTATCTGACACTATCGAAACAGGAACTCCATGCAATCTAACCACATGATCTACATACAATTTAGCCATTTTCTTCATCGAGCACCTCACATCATAGGGAATGAAATGGGCTGACTTCGAGAGTCTATCAATTACCACCCAAATTGCATCGCATCCCCTATTCGATCGAGGTAGATGAGTCACAAAATACATGGCGACGTGCTCCAAATTCCATTGAGGCACTTCTAAACTCTGCAACAATCAACCAGGTCTCATTATCCCCAAATTGCATCGCATCCCCTATTCGATCGAGGTAGATGAGTCACAAAATACATGGCGACGTGCTCCAAATTCCATTGAGGCACTTCTAAACTCTGCAACAATCCACCAGGTCTCATTATCTCGGCCTTGACCTACTAGCAATTCAAACATCGAGCAACAAAACCAGAAATGTCGCTCTTCATGCCTTCCCACCAGTAGTGACACTTCAAAGCATGATACATCTTCTTCTCCCCCGGATGTACGCTATAACGACTACAACGCGCTTCATTCAGAATAGTCTCTTTCAAATCAATCAAGTTCGGGACCACCAATCTACCACGAAATCTCAGACACCCATCCGAAGCAACAGAAAAATCTTTAGACTGACCATTCTGGGCCTTAATCCTCAACTCATGGATATACGGATCAGTCCTCTGCGCCTCTATGATGTCACTCACAATCTGTGGTTCAACCTGAATCGAAGAAACTATGAAGTACTGATCGTTAGGCTGGAATCGCCAACCAGAAGTACTCAACTGCTCGTGGACTCTTGAGATACTCAAGGATGTTAGCATCGCAGGCTGGGCTTTCCTACTCAAAGCATCGGCTACCAAGTTCATCCGCCCAGGCTGATACTGTATCTCGCAATCAAAATCCTTAAGCAACTCCATCCAACGACGTTGCCTCATATTCAAATCTGACTGGGTGAAGATATACTTCAAACTCTTATGGTCGGTGTACACCACAAACTCCTCACCATACAGATAGTGTCGCCATATCTTCAAGGCAAACACAATCGCAGCCAACTCTAAGTCATGAACGGGGTATCTCGTCTCATGAGGCTTCAACTGTCGAGACGCATACGCAATCACGTACCCGTTCTGCATCAAAACACACCCTAAACCACTCAGAGAAGCATCGGAGCACACCACAAAACCTCCAGAACCCGAAGGCAAGGACAAAATAGGAGCATTAGTCAACTTCTCCTTCAGCATCTGGAAACTCGACTCACACTCATCAGTCCAACAAATTTCCTATCCTTCTGGGTCAACTGAGTCATCGGCCTGGCTATCGAAGAGAACTTCTCAATGAAACGCCTATATTAGCCAGCCAATCCCAAGAAACTACGGATCTCGAAAACATTCCTAGGTCGCTCCCAGTTAAGAACTGCTTCGACCTTACTAGGATCCACAGAAATTCCTTGTGCTGAATCACATGACCCAAGAAATAACTCTGTCGAGCCAAAATTCACACTTTCTGAACTTGGCATACAGTTGTGAGTCTCTCAGTCTCTGCAACACTAGCCTCAAATGCTCTTTATGCTCTCTGAAAATCCTCGAATACACCAAGATGTCATCTATGAAGACAATCACGAATCGATCGATGTACTCGCTAAAGACGCGATTCATCAAATACATGAACACAGAAGGAGCATTCGTCAATCCAAACTGAATCACAAGAAACTCATAATGCCCGTATCTCGTTCGGAAAGATGTCTTCGCTTCATCCACGTCTCTAATCCGCAACTGATGATAGCCAGATCGCAAATCAATCTTCGAGTACACGGCCGATCCTTGCAACTGATCGAACAAGTCATCAATCCTTGGCAACGGATACTTGTTCTTCACTGTCGCTTTGTTCAACTGCTGAAAATCAACGCACATCCCCATAGATCCATCTTTCTTCTTCACAAACAGAATCGGAGCTCCCCAAGGCGACATACTCGGTCTAATGAAGCCTTTCTCAAGAAGATATCTCAACTGATCCTTGAGTTCTTTCAACTCTGTTGGCAACCAATACGGAGCTCTAGAAATCGGGGCTGCACCAGGCACCAACTCTATACTGAAGTCGATTTTGCGTCTCGGAGGAAATCTAGGAATCTCGTCTGGAAACACATCTGGGAACTCTTGAGCAATCGGAACATCGCTCAACTCCACTCTCGACTCATGTGAAACATCTAGGGCATAGATCATATACCCTGAATTCTCCAGCGACAACAAACTAAACATCTCCATGGCAGATACTAAAGGAATCTTAGGTCGCGTATCAGCACCATAGAACTCTCATTTCTCTCCAGATCGAGGCCTAGACCTCACCACACCATGGAAACAATCAACGGTCGCTCTATTCTCAGTCAGCACATCCATACGCAAAATACAATCAAAATCTTGAATTCCCAAAACAATCAGATGGGTCATCAAAACATGCTCATCAAATCTAATCAAGCAATTCAACACCACCTCTCGGGACAACAGACTCACACCCGCAGGGGTGGACACGGAGACAACAGCACACAATGGGGAAGAACTCAACCCACGCTCATGCACAAAACACTCAGAAATGAAGGAGTGTGATGCTCCAGTGTCAATCAAAACTCGTGCAGGAAATCAAAGATAAGGCATGTACCTTGAATCACTCCCGTAGGTATCTCATCAACCTGCTCTCTCGTCAAGGCATTCGCCTGGGTCTGCTACGTTCCCGGAAACTGAGGTCTCGAAGGTACTCCAAACCTAGAAGGCTCACGAGGTTGGAATCCTGAACGTTGGGATGGAACAAAAGGCTGCTGTCGCTACGAAGAACCACCAGCGGAACCTTGCTGCGACTGACCCAAAGACTGCCCTCCCATCAAAGGACACGCTCTAGAAAGATATCTCGGTTGTCCACAAAGATGACAAAGACCTCGAACTCCACGACACTGCGAAGTCTCATGCTTCCCTCCGCACTGTCCACAAAATGCACCGCCAGAACTACTGCCACCAGAACTCACAGAACCAGAGGAACTCGAATGTGCCTTCTTCTTAAACTGTTTGCCTCACGGTTTGAACCTCTGACGATTCGATTGCTGAGACCCCTGAGGAGACTGAAACGATTGCGACACATCTTGCATCGGTTGAAAAGTGCATCCCACTGACGGTTGAATCGGAGCCTGTGCCTCCAACAAACTCTCCTCAATGTCTACAGCCCTATCCACGGCCTCAGCATAAGTTGCAGGTGAACCAGACAACACCATCCGGAACAAATCAAGTCTCAAACCCTTCAAAAACTTGTTCCTCTTAGTCCTCTCCTGGTTAGCTACATGGGGAGCATACATCAAAAGCGAAGAGAACTGTCTGGCATACTCGGCCACCTTCATATTCACTTGCTTCCTGTTGTCGAACTCTTGCTCATGACTGTTGTAGTAGGACTCTGGGGTATACTCCTGTCGGAACGCTGCACAGAAGCTCTCCCAAGTAATCACAGCCCCACTCTCACGCAAGATACGGGAAGTACCTCTCCACCAGCGCTGCGCATTATCTCTAAACTGCAACACCGCTAGCTTCAATCTCTTCTCAAGAGCGTACTCCAAAGTATCAAACAACTCTTCCATCTGGACTAGCCAACCCTCGACCATCAAACCTCCTTCAGCGCCCGCGAACGTAGGGGGATTCGTCCGCTGAAACCTCGCTAAAACTATCTCCATCTCGCCAATCTGTCTCGTCACATCCTCAACCTCTGCTTGTCTCTCTCGATGACGCAAAGGGATGTTCCGCTGAATGCCCTCATCACTATCCGAGGCCATAGACTCCTCAGCGGAACGTATAGCAGTCCTACTTCTACCTCCCCTCGACGGCATCTAATCAAATCTCAAGATAAGAACTAACATCAGATAATCACAAAGACAAGTACAATAATCACATAAGCCACTGAGTCAATCAAAATCAAATCCAAACTCTGTGCCTAGACTCGAGTGTGATCAAAGGAAAACGAGCTTATCCCAGTTTAAGCTCTGATACCATAAATATCAGGCCCCGTGATAATTAACAAGGATTAATAGCACAATTAAGCACATAATTGCGGAAGCATAAATTAGGGCTAAAAGTTTTCGAAATAAAGTTGGGCCTGAACCAAATCATATCTTCAAAATAGTCATATTCAAAATACGAGTTAAATCAAAACTCATACAACAACAGGTAAACAAATATCAAATCAACAACGATTCCCCAAATACATATAACCTCAGGGCTACCCCGGGATCAATACATAGTATAATAACTGGGACTTCAAGGAAATGGGGATTTCTGTCCAGCTTGGTTACCTGAAGATCCTGCAAATGGGCAACACAGACCCAAACAACAAAAAAGCAGGAAAAGAACACGAGGTCAAGCCACAGTACGAATGAGCATTAATATAACAGCAAATCATAAACATGCAGTATTCTATGTCATGAATGCATGCGGCTATCAAAGAACATCGGTCATCAAGTCCTGCTAATCAGCTTGCAGTAATCTCAATCGAGCCTCTATACCCGCACAGTGTATCAATCGGGGAAATCATCTGTCCGTGATCTTCAGGCCCGTCAGCCATCACAGCTCGGTGGTTTTCAGACACAACCAATCAGTTGGTCACCACTCCGATGATAGCGTTGTACCTTTCAGGTACGACACATCTGTCTTCCGGTCAAAACGTGGCTCTATCTCAGGTTCTCAATCGATCAAAGGCTCAATATGTATGCATGAATGCCATGAAATTCAAATCTGATTTCAACATGCATATAATACGTAAACAGAACATATCAATTCCATCAAGCTGTTCACGTAAACACAGAAGTCACATAGCACAGATTTCATGCCTCAAATACTAGCACGCTATGTCTAAGCTGTTAACAAAAGCTCAACTCGTACCTTCAATTCTCAAGTCTACCTCAACAGATCTCACCAGGGCACGGCAACCTCAGCCTACTTAAACGTGCTACCTCGCTGGTCACGTTCAACTCAGCAGGGACTTCCCTGGAGCTCAAATCTGTTAAGGAATCTCATATCTTAGTTCACAGCTGAATTTCTAAAGCATACTACCTACGGTCAGAACTCAAATCTGGTTCTACCTATCGAAGCAGCTTCTAACAGCTATAACTAAACTTAAAACATCCAAAATCACTTACCCAAAAGCTCAAAAGAGCTGAAGAATTCTCGGGTCTAGCTTTGCGAAAATGTTCGATCAACACTGCTACTTCGCGTTCCTCTCCAACGTCGACTTAGGCCACCTAACTGGTATCAATCAAAAGAGCTACTCAAGCCGAGCTCAGCGCCACCAATCTCGCTCCAAACCACGACGGAAATCGACGGTAATTTATCGGAGAAGGGTTCGAATGAACAGTAACTATCGAGGGTTTACTGTAGAAAACGATGAGGAATATCGGGTTCAAAATATGCTAAGTGTTGAGCAGCAATTGGTATATATAAATACTCGAATCACTACTAAACAAACAGTTTAGATCTCTACTTAAGCTAAGGCAAAAGTCCTCTCAAAGCTGAATCCAGCTTTCGCACTCTGCTGATGCAATTCAGGCATATAAACGCTCTACTAACTTATACGACAAACGAAGTCGCACCAACTAATCAAAACAACGTAGCAGAGCTTCTACAGTAGAAACAGATCTCTCGATAACAACTGAATAGTGCTAACAACCAGCGGTCAACTCAGCTGTTGACTAACACGCGACAAATTCTCACGCCCGTGCGCTATTGCTAACAGCTACCTCTCGCTACACTCTCACTGCTGAGTTGACTAGCGTTGAAATCTGATCATGCTACTACTTAATACCAACATCTGAATCTTACCACTGCTGAGTACACACTACTGAATACCCGCAAAACCTCGCGCAAGAACGCTGCTGGCCTATCTTCTTCCAGCGATGAACCTCACGTCTGAATTACTACTGGAATCATTTCTCGATAGGAAAAATGCAACTACTGAACTCCAAACTCGACACAGATCTCACTCGATAACCAACTTCTCACTGCTGATCACTCTACGTCTAAATCTGAGCACCAAGAAATCATAATTTCCGTGAAATCTTAATCCAAAAGCTGATTAGCCATTAAATCACACTTAACAGATTTCTAGTCCTCACAACTGGTCACCAGTTGCCTTGACTTTAGGCAATATTTCAAAATATGCCCTGGCAACCCACATCTGTAGCAGACATTCTGTCCAAGTCTGCATTGACCAGGATGCATCTTTTGGCACTTAGGACACACCGGTCTATTGCTGCTAGCTGGAACTGCACTAATGGGTTGGATTGGTAGAGGTTTCTACTCTTGAGGCCTCTGCTGATTCTTATTCTGCTTCTTGAAAAGTCTCTGATCTTTCTGCTGAAAGGACCGCCTCTTCTGCTGCCTTTCTTCATAAACATCCTTCCAGTCTCTTTCAATTCGCAGGGCTCTATCCACTGCTTCTCTATAAGTCTTGGGCACAGATAGCCTAACGTTCATCTTGAACATAGGCTTCAATCCTTCCACAAAATGACTCAACTTCTCTTCTGGGTCGTTACCTATCAAAGGCACAAAGTAACACCCTCTTTAAAATGCCCGCACATACTCCTGTACGGTCATACTCCCCTGTTTCAAGGTCAGAACTCCCTCTTCAATTCAGACCTCTTGTCTGCCATGAAGTATTGCTCAAAGAATACTTGTTTGAAATCTTCCCAAGTAAGATTCAACAAATCCACAGACAGCTTAGCTCCTTCCCACCAAATCATGGCGTCATCTCTTAACATATAGATAGCACACCTAGGCCTATCTAAATCTGGCATCTGGAGGTACTCAAAGATAACCTCCATCGATGTGATCCAGCTTTCAGCAACTACTGGATCCGTTGTACCACTAAACTCCTTCGGCTTCTGTCTTCTGAACTTTTATTGAGGATCATCATGGCTTGGTCCTCTACTGCTAGAAGATTGGCCATTACCCCTGCCGGTTTGCTCTACCAGCAGTCTTAAGAGTTGCACGATACTAGCATTACTATCAGGGCTAGTTTTTTCTAAGGGAATACCTCTTCTACTTCTTCCTCTTCATGACATCTTATAATCTATAGCCCGTAATCCACCACATATAATTATCAGAACATGCTAAACTTTAAAGACAATGCTCTGAAAAATAAACTCACAGCTTTGGATCAACGGTCGATGAAATCTGATTCAATTGACAGTGCATGTGTTTATCTCAGGAACATTGCTGTGATACCATGTTGTTACACCCGAACAGATGGATCTGGATAACAGATCCAGATCTGAGTTTTGAATTACACAAAACCAGTTATTGTGTTTCTAACATTTCTACGTAGTGTACAGATGTAACACTAGGAATCTGATACAGTAGAGATCTATCGCCAAAGAGATCTAATGAAGGAGCGACGAAGAGGCAAAGCAGTTGAATCAGATTGCGTAGATGGATCAGTTGTAGCGCTAAATAAGAAGATGGTTCAACGTCTGGAGCGCGAAGATGTAAATGAATCAGACGTTGCGCTAAAACGAGGATAAATCAGTTGTTGCACTAAGATGAAGATAGACCAGCTGGAGCGCTAAGGTAAAGATGGACCAGCTGGAGCAATGAAGAAGTCAGGATCAGCAGTTGAGACAACAGGAGAAATCTGGAACAGCTGGAATGTCGAACAGGAAATGATATCAGTTGTCAAATAGCTGGAATGACGAATAGTTGACTGTTGATATCAGTAGTTGAACAGAAGATTAATTCAGCCGTGGAGAAGAAATATTTGTACCAGCGATAGAGGCAGAGCGAACAGCTGTTGACGAAGAAGATTGAGATGAATCAGCTATTGAGTGAAGACAAAGTTGAATCAGGCGTAACGCTAAGACGAATCAGCTGTAAGCAAAAGATGTTGAATAAAACGTTGATGAGCTGTTGGTACAACGAAGAGAAGACATAATATCAGACGTGAAGAACAGAGGCAAAGTGAAGTTGATTTTAGCAGTAAATAAGAAGCGAAGCAGTTGACGAATCAGTAGTCAACTGCTGAGCTTATTCAGATGTTGATTTTGGAATAATCAGCTGTTGGAATATTTCAGTTGTTAACAACAATCAGCTGTTGGAGTACATTCAACTGTTGAAGCTTTCAAGTGTTGAAACAGTATTCAGCTGTTGCAACGAAACACTCAGCTGTTGCAAGAGAGAGCAGAAGCTGATAACAGTTGATGCTAATCAAATGTAATGAAGAACGAACAGCTGATGAGCAGTGTTGTGAACGAAGAAGACGACAGCTGCTGGACAGTAGATCGACTCAGCTGTTGTATTTAGAGGAGTTGAAGAAAACAGCTGTTGGAACATAAAAGCTATCAGTTGTTGAAGTATAAAGATATCAAGACAATCAGTCGTTGGAGTACTCAGCTGTTGGAGCAATCAAATGTTTCAATACATTCAGACGTAAACACTTCAACAGCTGGTCAGAAGAAGACAAAAGCCTGCAAAAGAAATGACACAAGGACAAATCATGTCGGTATTTTACAGAACATAGTTCAACGGGAAGAAAGGTTGTTCAACGGATTAATTTGAATAGAGACCATTTAAATACAAGAAGTGCTGTTGAAGACCATAATGCTGAGCAGATTGATCGAGGGATTGATGATGCGACGCACAGTGCAAAAATAGAGAGGGAAGAAAAACAGAGAGACGAAGCAGTCGACCACCATTAGAGAGGAGCTTATTGCTAATGTCGACTGCTGAATCAAAATCAGATTTTGTAGAGAAACTTCCCAAATGTTTGAGATTTCCTTATTTCGAGAGTTGAGCGTTCACTGTAAAAATCTCACACACAGAGATTCACTCACACATTCATGAGAGATGTGCAAAATTGTATAGTGAGTGAATCAAAACCAAAATGCAAAACCAGATCCCGTCCAAGCACGAATACGTAAAACTCTCTGTATGTAGCCTTTCTCACAGAGGCGTAAAAGAAGTGATTGACACAGCCAAGGGCTGGTATAGAGTCTAGGAGTTCTCGCAGCTGATGGCTGTTGGATCGGGTCTGTACACGAGGTGTAAGATAAAATCTTCTAGTGGAACCTTCAGAGGCGGAAGAAGGGGAGACGTAAGATATTGATATCCGAACTTCCCAAAACAAACAGCGGCGTATTGTATTCTTTTAATTACAGTACTTCCGCATACGCACTTACCTTAGCACGCATAGCATAACAGATTTCACACACACGCACAGTTGCATTACATATGTTTACTGAAATCTGTTTGCGTCGAGAGTTTTAAAATTAGGATTCAGTTCTGGTGATTTCCGCATGTTTTATTACATACCAGATCTGTCTTCGGTGCTCTATTTTATATGTTCAAGAACCCAAGGTATTGTTGGCGCAGCGACGGATCCGGATCCCGTTTCCTGGGGCGCAGCAAAAGATTAAAAAAATTGCACCGGGAACGGTCAATACATAGAAACTAAACGACAATAAGCATCCATAGGGTGTTTAATTGTGGTACCTTGCTGGCGTCTAGGCGCCTGGCTCCGACCAGTTCCACAGGGAAACCGGTACTTAAACGGTTGGCGGCGGTAGATCTCCTAATCCGATCCACGACTGGAAACAGGACTCTTTCGTCAGCCTGCACTAGAAGACCTGACGAATTTATCACGGACGGAATCTCCTCGTCACAGTGATCGGAACAAGTCCAACAACGAAGGCGGCGGCACACGGCGGCGGCTCGTGGTGGTGCGGCGACCGAGAGGTGAATGGGAGAGGGAGGGGCGGCTACTTGTGTCTAGGGTTTATGGATGCAAGTGTATACAATGTAGCCCTAGGTTACATTTATATAGGTGCTGCATGGGCTTGAACCAACCCAATGGGCCTGGGGCGGGCCCAGGTCCATATGAACATTCGGTTCAAGTACCTCGCCGTGGCTCCATCATAATCCCGATCGACGATCAGATCGGACCGATCTACACCGTTTCCAGAACTGAGTATTATAATGTGAAAACAATTTTTCAGACCACCTAGTCCAAAATTGCAGTTTAGCCCCTCCAAGTTTCAAGGATAGTCAAACTAGCCCAAACTTTAGGGAAATTGTCCGAACGAGGGTAGTTCGATAGATCACCAGGTCACTATCCATCTGCATGCTCAGAACATCACAATGTTCCCTACCAATGAAACATGGTACTTCACATCGCAGATGCTAGTCTCAAGCTCGGGAGGCCTTATCCTCATTTTGACGGCCCAATCGACTAGGAACGAGTTCAGAATATACAGTGACTATTAGATGTGTTTCATGATAGCCATCATATCCACTATCACATCTAACATACACTATTGTGCATTCTAGGTCTTTATGCAACACAATTTTTAACATTATAACATAATGAAAATAAAGAACGCCATAAATGAATACGAATTTCATAAATAAAGATCATTATACAAAGAGTCAATAAAACCCACATGCCACAAGTTGGCTAGTTGGGCATCTACTCTAACAATCTCCCACTTGCCCTAAAGCCAACTACTCATCAGACGCAGTCCCATTGTTTCGTGATGTTTTTCAAACAACGGTCCTGGCAAGAGCTTCGTAAGTGGATCAGCAATGTTGTCTGCAGAGGTGACTCTCTCGACTGCTATGTCACCTCTAGCCATAATATCCCGGATTATGTGGTATTTCCTCAGTATATGTTTGGATCTTTGGTGAGACCTAGGCTCCTTTGCTTGCGCAACGTTACCCGTGTTGTCGCAGTACACCGGGACTGGACCAACTCCATCAGGGATTACGCCCAACTCTTGGACGAAATTCCTTATCCAAACCGCCTCTTTAGCAGCAGCTGATGCTGCGATGTACTCAGCCTCAGTGGTTGAATCCGCGATGGTGTCTTGCTTGGAACTCTTCCAAGAGACAACACCACCATTGAGCATGAATACAAATCCAGAGGTTGACTTCGAATCATCCACGTCACATTGAAAGCTAGAATCAGTGTAGCTTTCCAATCTCAGTTCACCACCCCCATAGACCATGAACATATTCTTAGTCCTTTGTAAGTACTTAAGAATATCTTTCACGGCCTTCCAATGCGTTTGGCCGGGGTTGTCTTGGTAACGGCTCGTGACACTCAGAGCATATGCGACATCTGGTCTAGTTGAGATCATGCCATACATAATACTACCTATTGCCGAGGTATATGGCACACGTGTCATACTCTCTATCTCCTCATCAGTCTTTGGACACATAAACTTAGATAGAGTGACCCCGTGACACATAGGTAGGTGTCCTCTCTTGGACTCTTCCATAGAGAACCGCTTAAGTATGGTATCGATGTAGGTAGTTTGGGTGAGTCCGAGCATCCTTTTTGATCTATCTCGATAGATCTGTATTCCAAGAATATAGGATGCTTCACCCATGTCCTTCATCGAGAATCTACTAGACAACCACACTTTAGTTGACTGCAACATTCCTACGTCATTCCCAATGAGTAGAATGTCATCAACATAAAGTACAAGGAATGTCACAGCATTCTTAACCACCTTCTTGTACACACATGGCTCCTCGGGATTCTTGATGAAACCAAATTCCTTAATTGTTTCATTGAATCTCAGGTTTCAACTTCTCGATGCTTGTTTGAGACCGTAGATCGATCTCTGAAGCTTGCATACTTTATGCTCACTTCCTACAGATGTGAAACCCTCAGGCTGCATCATATAGATCCCTTCCTCAATACTATGGCTAGTAGGATTCTAATTGACTTGAACATTGCGACTGGTGAAAAGGTTTCATCATAGTCAACACCTTGCCTTTGAGTGTAACCTTTCGCGACCAGTCGTGCCTTGTAGGTCAGTACCTTACCATCAGGCCCAAAGTCAATAAAACCCACACGCCACAAGTTGGCTAGTTGGGCATCTACTCTAACAATCTCCCACTTGCCCTAAAGCCAACTACTCATCAGACGCAGTCCCATTGTTTCGCGATGTTTTTCAAACAACGGTCCTGGCAAGAGCTTCGTAAGTGGATCAGCAATGTTGTCTGCAGAGGTGACTCTCTCGACTGCTATGTCACCTCTAGCCATAATATCCCGGATTATGTGGTATTTCCTCAGTATATGTTTGGATATTTGGTGAGACCTAGGCTCCTTTGCTTGCGCAACGTCACCCGTGTTGTCGCAGTACACCGGGACTGGACCAACTCCATCAGGGATTACGCCCAACTCTTGGACGAAATTCCTTATCCAAACCGCCTCTTTAGCAGCAGCTGATGCTGCGATGTACTCAGCCTCAGTGGTTGAATCCGCGATGGTGTCTTGCTTGGAACTCTTCCAAGAGACAACACCACCATTGAGCATGAATACAAATCCAGAGGTTGACTTCGAATCATCCACGTCACATTGGAAGCTAGAATCAGTGTAGCTTTCCAATCTCAGTTCACCACCCCCATAGACCATGAACATATTCTTAGTCCTTCGTAAGTACTTAAGAATATCTTTCACGGCCTTCCAATGCGTTTGGCCGGGGTTGTCTTGGTAACGGCTCGTGACACTCAGAGCATATACGACATCCGGTCTAGTTGAGATCATGCCATACATAATACTACCTATTGCCGAGGCATATGGCACACGTGTCATACTCTCTATCTCCTCATCAGTCTTTGGACACATAGACTTAGATAGAGTGACCCCGTGACACATAGGTAGGTGTCCTCTCTTGGACTCTTCCATAGAGAACCGCTTAAGTATGGTATCGATGTAGGTAGCTTGGGTGAGTCCGAGCATCATTTTTGATCTATCTCGATAGATCTGTATTCCAAGAATATAGGATGCTTCACCCATGTCCTTCATCGAGAATCTACTAGACAATCACACTTTAGTTGACTGCAACATTCCTACGTCATTCCCAATGAGTAGAATGTCATCAACATAAAGTACAAGGAATGTCACAGCATTCTTAACCACCTTCTTGTACACACATGGCTCCTCGGGATTCTTGATGAAACCAAATTCCTTAATTGTTTCATTGAATCTCAGGTTTCAACTTCTCGATGCTTGTTTGAGACCGTAGATCGATCTCTGAAGCTTGCATACTTTATTCTCACTTCCTACAGATGTGAAACCCTCAGGATGCATCATATAGATCCCTTCCTTAATACTATGGCTAGTAGGATTCTAATTGACTTGAACATTGCGACTGGTGAAAAGGTTTCATCATAGTCAACACCTTGCCTTTGAGTGTAACCTTTCGCGACCAGTCGTGCCTTGTAGGTCAGTACCTTACCATCAGGTCCGAGTTTTCTCTTGTATATCCACTTGCACCCAATAGGAAAAATTCCTTCGGGAGGATTAACAAGAGTCCAAACTGGGTTCGCATGCATTGAGTCAATCTCAGACTGCATTGCTTCAAGCCACAAATTAGAATCACCATCGGAAATTGCCTCCTTGAAAGTTCTTGGATCACATCCAACAACTTGATCAC
>KV003194.1:0-20559 GCA_001598015.1 Dorcoceras hygrometricum | reverse complement strand
CAGAGCATCGAAATATTGTTTCAAATAACAAGTGTTACTGAGTTGCTTATGTATGCAGAACCAGTAAATAGAGAACAGCTCAGATTTTCATACTTCTATTTCGTCCCATGTGCTTGTCACCGAGCCTCGCTCCAAGTGATCTTACAGCACAACGAAAATAGAAGCTTGGCATCCGCACGGGACTCGCGCATCCCGTGACAGTTCATAAATAGAAAATCGGTTCTATATAAAAACATATTAACTGGCCTTCATAAAATAAGCTTCTCAAAACAGTTAAAATATTTAAAACATAGCACATGTGTTTTAAAATCAGTGCTCGTTCAAGAACAACCTGCTCTGATACCAATTGATAGGACCGAAAGACACTTAGCAGCGCTGCTTTGAAAGGTTAATAAAAATTTTGCGCTGCTAATCAAAGGATGAGGTGCAATACCTCTTGTTCTTGAACACATAAAAACTCACCAGAAGAGCACCGGAGACAGATCTGGTATGATTTAAAAATCATGCGGAAAATACCAGAACTGAATCCTATATTTTAAAACAACTCAAACAGATTTATGTGCAACATAAATCTGTTCGAAACTGTGCAAGTGCTTGTGTGCTGAACTGTATGCGATGCTAAGTATAAAATGCAAGTGCTGAAAGCTTAAATAAATGGACCGATACACTGCAGATTTGTTTCTGGAAGTTCGGACCTCAATGTCCTATATCTCCCCTTCTTCCACCTCGGAAGGCTCCACTAGAAGACTTTGATGATTACAGCACATCTGCAAACACCCACCCACACAAGCAGCACTTGTATGGACACAAATGCACACCAGCCGCAACTGTGTGACTAACTACATACACATGAGTTTAACGTCATCGTGCTTGGACGGGACTGTTTGAAACGTTTTGAGATTCATTCACTAATACAATGTGAATGAATCTCTGTGTGTGAGATTTGATACAATGAATCGCTCAAACTCTCTGTTTCTCACACACTAGGGAAATTGCTCTACACAAGCTAATTAACACTCAGCAATCGACTCTCGTGAAAGCTCCTCTCTAACGGCGGTCGATTGCTTCGTCTTTCTGTTGATTTTCCCTCTGCTGGTGCACTGTGAAGTTAATGTGTTTTCTGCGACAGCCTCATAGCGACACCAGCGTCTATCTCGTCTATCTTTTTCACTCACGTCTGTTTGTCTCACCAACGTCCAAATCACAGTCTATGTTCTTCAATGGCGCTTCTCGCAAATATATCCTCTGTTTGAATATAGCCGTTAGACAGTGAATCCAAATCTGTTCTTGCGCTTGTCAAGGCCAAATTGTCGTCTTTCCAAATGCGTGCAATGCTCCTCTGTAAATTGTTCTATTTCCCAGAATAGTACAAATCTTGTTCCCTTAATTCCAGGAAATATGCACGACTTAATCTCAGCCATTGATTCTTCCATCTTGAGCGTTGATTGCGTTGAATGGCTGAATATTCTCCAACTGATTGTTCAACAGCTGTTCGCTCAGCTGTTGTTCATTCTTTGTCACAACACTTCGCGCAACAGTTGTTTCTTTGTCGTCTGGATATGCAAAGCTTGCGAATGGATGTATAGCAACAGCTGGTTCATTGTAGCTCACGATAGGATGTGCTGTTGCTTGCGTCTGCTTGTCCAGCTTCGCTACTTCTGCTTTTCTTGAGTCTGGATACCATTTCGACTGGATATGCAATAGCACTGAAGCTCGCGACTGGATCCACTATAGCTCACGACTGGATGTGCTGTAGCTGCCTGCTGATATCTTGCGACTGCTGGTTATCAACGCAAAGAGCATCTGCTGAATCTATTCCACTGTGGCCATCTGCTGGACTCTAACCATCTGCTGATTCTTTAGCACGACGTCGCTTTCTTCACTGTTACGTTTGCTGTTGTCAGCTTCTTGTTCAACATTGCTCATCAGCTGTCAATAGCTTCTTGAATAGCGACTGTCAACAGATTCGTCAACAGTAATAAGAATCGCGACTGCTAACAGATTCGTTAACAGTAATAAGAATCACGACTGCTAACAGATTCGTTAACAGTAAGAAGAATCACGACTGCTAACAGATTCGTTAACAGTAATATGAATCGCGACTGCTAACAGATTCGTTAACAGTAATAAGAATGGCGACTGCCGACAGCTTCGTGAATAGTAACTGACAACAGCTTCTTCAACAGTAGCTAGCGATTCTCTTCTCCTACAACGTTGCTTCATCTCTTGCGCTTCTCTACTCATCTGCTGAATCATATGCGCTTGCGCTACTGCTGGTCTTTCTTCATCTGCTGATTGTGATGACGTCATCCTTGCTGCTCACAGCTATCTCCATTATATGTGCTGACGTCATCACTGCTGTTACCAGCTCTTGTTAGCGCTCCAGCTGGTTCAAGCTCTCTAAACAATAATCACATCTGCTGGTCTGAATTGGCCTCCGCCAGATTACGAACAACTGATTCAACTTTGGACGTCTCCATTGCTAATCCAGCTGCCGTTTCCATGATAAACCAAACCAACTGCTGAATATTTATATTGTGAACCATCGACTGGACAGATTCTTTGACTGTTCATCATCTTCTTCGATCCTGGAATCTGTACACTCAAGTGGAATTGTTAGAAACACAATAACAGGTTTTGTGTAATTCAAAACTTAATCAGGATCTGTCAGAACAGATCCATCATAGGATTTCTGAGCGTTACATCTTGCTTCTAATATTTCATAACAGAGTCCATGTTCTACAAGCAGCATATCAGCAGAAGAGTTGAGCAAGGATGCTATGTCCTTGTTCATTAATAAATTAGGGAAATTTATGTGGAAGCTTAATCCTAAAACCTCCTCTTTTGATTCTCCTAAAAAGAACCTTAATTATCCTTCTGATGACAAGTGTTATAACTGTGGCAGGCCTGGTCACTTCGTGGCTGATTGCAGGAAGCTGCGAGCTGGATGCAAAGAAGCAACCAGATCGCAGCACCAGCAGGGACAGGAAGGAGAAGAAACTTTATCGAAAGAGGAAAATGGAGAAAGAAATGGTTGTTGAGGAGAATAAAAGTGCATGGGCTGACTCAGATTCAGAGGAATCCAGTTCAGGAACGTCCTCATCCAGTGAAAGTGATGATGAAGTACAATGTCTCATGGCTGATGACACTGATGAGGTATTTGATTTTTCTAATCTAGAATTCACTCATGAGGACCTTGTCACAACACTTAATGACATGGTTCAAGAGTACAAGAAGCTTTCTCAATCATTCGAGGAAGTTAAAACTGAAAGAGAGAGCTGTGCAAAAAAAGCTGAGCTGGTTAGCTCAAGCAAAATGCAAGCTGATCTCAGTAAGCTTGCAACTGAGAATGAGGAATTGAAAAGCAGGTCCGAGGAGATGCTCAATGAGAATCAGCGGTTGGCTGATATAATAAGCTCCTGGACCAGGTCCTCTGCTTCTCTGGATAAACTGCATGGAGCTAGAAGTCATCTGGTGATAAAACCGGATTAGGCTATAATAGCAATGAAAGCAGTACAGCAGAAACCAATTTTCACCCACAGCTGAAAAGGACAAAGTTTAAAACCATGAATTTTGTAAAATCCAGCACGTGACAGCCTGTAGAGACACAATCTGGTGAAACAAAGATAGCAGATGAGCCTCCGATCTAGAAAGAAAGATTTTTTGGGTTGGGGTATACTGCTCCTGTAAAGTCTCAAGAAAGCTGGCTAAGGCAGAAAGTTAAACAGATCAGGGGTGAACCCAAATATGTTAATAGAAAGCAAAGCCAGTTTGCTCATGCCTCTACGAAGGACAGGTTGTACAAGCCCCGATCCTATAAACCCAGATTGCACATATGTTGCTCATCAAACTCAATCCAGATCAAAGAACACACACGGACCACACACATATTTTGATCCACACACTGGTAAAGTGGTTAAGATTATCCAAGTGTGGGTCCCGAAAGGTATAATCAAACCTGGACCCAAATAAATCAAAGAGTACCAAATTTTCTTGACTTGTGACTGCAGGAACACCAGGTTTCCATACTGGAGCAATCAACATGGTATCTGGACCACGGTTGTGCGAGACAAATGACTGGAGATGTGACACTGCTTACAGATATCAAGCAATGCAATAGACCCAAGATCACCTTCGACGATAATTCTAACGGTAACACTGTAGGTAAGGGTAAGCTTATCCATGGTAATTTTACTGTCAACAACGTTCTCTTTGTAGAGAACTTATGCTACAACTTGATCAGTATCATTCAGTTGTGTGACTGTAATAATTCTGTTAATTTTCAAAAGCACACGTGCACTGTTCTAAATCCGGAAGGCCTGACCGTTCTGGTAGGTTATCGATCTGGCAATACCTACAAAAATAGACTGGTCAGATCAGCCGTACTCAGAAAAACGTTCCTAGTAGCTGGCTCTTCCAAGAGCTGGCTATGGAATCGACAGATGAATCATCTGAATTTTAAAACAATTGTCAATCTGATAAGCATGATCTAGTTTATGGCTTTCCCAAGCTAAAATTTTTGAAAGACAAGATTTGCTCACCTGTCAGCTGGGAAAGCATTTAAAATCTACTTTCAAAACTAGAGGCAGTAATAAAACCTCACGTAATCTGGATCTTTTACATATGGATCTTTTTGGTCCCATACCCGTAACCAGCTTAGGGGGATGAAGTAAACCCTTGTCGTAGTTGACGATTTCTCAAAATTTACTTAGGTGTTGTTTCTAAAATCTAAAGATCAAACTTCCGACCAGCTGATCAAACTTTTAAAAATATTGCAAAATGACCAATCTTGCAGTGTCAGAGGAACAGAGTTTTTGAATTATAAAATTTCCTCTTATCTGGATGTCATTGGAATCAACATGAGTTGAGTGCAGCTAGAACACCTCAGCAAAATGGGTTAGCTGAGCGTATAAATCGAACTTTAAAAGAAGTTGCTACAACTATGATTGCTGATTCCGGCATTTTAAAAAAATTTTGGGCTGAAGCAGTATACGCAGGTTGCTATACTCAGAACAGAACAATGATAAATAAGCGATATGGTATAACCCCTTATGAGATCTGGAATGGCAAGAAACCTGATATTTTGTATTTCAGGGAGTTTGGATGGTGATGTTTTATCCATATTAATGGTAAAACGTATTTAATAGCTTTTGATTTCAAATATGATGAAGGTATATTTCTGGGATATTCAGCCGTGGTAAATCTTATAGAGTGTTCAACAAATAGAACACTAACTATTGAAGAATCAACTCATGTGGTGTTTGATGAAGATATCTTTAGATCAACATCAGCTTCAAAGCTAAAAGATTTGTTCACTCGTCTGGAATCTACAAATCTGGATGAATCAAGTGACGATGAGGCATAAAACAGATGTCAATCTGATGACCAGCATGCACTGGACATGTCAATTACAAACGCATATATTCAAGATGTTGCGCAAAATGGTCCAGAATACGATCAAACTGGTGGAGAACATGCACAAGCTGATGGGCCAAATATAACAGGTGGTAGTCTAACAAATAGAGTTCCAGATGGTCCAGAAGGCACGCAGGGGGAACAGAATGAAACTTCAACCTCACATAGGCCAAGTCTTCGGTGGAATAAAATCATCCACCTGAGCTGGTCATCGGTAACCCTACTGCACCTATTAGGACACGAGGCCAGATGATAAGTGAATACTTTAACTCTGCATTCATTTTGCATATTGAACCTAAGAAGATAGAAGAGGCCTTAGTAGACCCGAGCTGGATAGAAGCAATGCAAGAGAACTTAGCCAATTCGAATGAAGTAGAGTATGATACAAACGCATATATTCAAGATGTTGCGCAAAATGGTCCAGATCACGATCAAACTGGTGGAGAACATGCACAAGCTGATGGGCCAAATATAACAGGTGGTAGTCTAACAAATAGAGTTCCAGATGGTCCAGCAGGCACGCAGGGGGAACAGAATGAAACTTCAACCTCACATAGGCCAGGTCTTCGGTGGAATAAAATCATCCACCTGAGCTGGTCATCGGTAACCCTACTGCACCTATTAGGACATGAGGCCAGATGATAAGTGAATACTTTAACTCTGCATTCATTTTGCATATTGAACCTAAGAAGGTAGAAGAGGCCTTAGTAGACCCGAGCTGGATAGAAGCAATGCAAGAAGAACTTAGCCAATTCGAACGAAGTAGAGTATGACATCTTGTTCCTAAACTTAATGACCAGAATGTTATAGGTACTAAATGGGTCTTTAGAAATAAACTCGATGAAAATGGAAACTTAGTTCGAAACAAAGCTAGGTTAGTAGCTCAAGGTTATAGGCAATAACAAGGCATTGATTTTGAAGAATCATTTGCAAGTGTACATTACACAACCTCCTAGCTTCGTCGATCATACTAGACCAGACTTTGTGTATAAGCTTGATAAAGCTTTGTATGGTCTGAAACAAGCTCCCAGAGCTTGGCATGATACACTGTCCAATTCTTGATAGATCCTGATTTTGTTATAGGATCTGTTGACAAGACATTGTTTAAATTTGTTAAGAATGATCACGTCTTTTTAGTACAGATGTATGTTGATGATATCATCTCTGGATCAACTAATCCTAAGCTTTGCGATAAATTTTCCAAGCTAATGCAGGAAAAATTCGAGATGAGCATGATGGGGGAGCTAACATTTTTCCTAGGCTTACAAGTAAAACAGCTTGAGGATGGGATATTCATAAATCAAGCTAAATATACCAAGGAACATCTCAAGAAGTTCAGGATGGAAAAGTGTTCATCAGCGGCTACTCCAATGAGTGCTTCAATCAAACTAGATAAATATGAAGCTAGAACCGTCGTTGAGGTAACAATGTATCGTCGGATGATTGGATCACTATTGTACCTAATCGCAAGCAGACCAAACATTATGTTCTCTGTTTTTATGTGTGAAAGGTTCCAAGTTGATCCAAAACAGTCACACCACACTGCCGTTAAGCGTATTTTGAAATATTTAAAGGGCACGCGGAACATGGACAGGTTGAAGAGATTGTTCATACAGTTGAGGATGTAGAAGAGACTGATGCCATGAATTCTTCAAAGCATCAGGCTCAAGGAAACGAGCAACAGGCTCACACGGAGGAGCGTCCGTCTCAGAGCGATGAGCACCAGGCTGAAAAACTGATCTGGAAGTAGAGCAGAAAATTGAGCAACATGCTCCAACTTGTTCCTTCCACTCAAGTCCAAGTCGTGGTTCTAGTCTTTCTGGACATTTTTCCATCTACGATGAGGATAGTGAGGACAGTCAGGGTTCCAGTCCCTTTGATTTAAATATGGTTGCATATATTGACAATAGAGAAGATAATAACAGCTCACGAAGAAATTTTTCCCCAAGCTGATCCGCAGCAAATCATTATTTCTAGTTCCCAAGCAAATCTTGATGCTGATATTAAGCTCAAGGAGGTACAAAAATTCATTGTTTCACTGGATTCAAAGGTTCAATCCATGGATTCCAGCGTGCATTTTATGAAAATATGGATGCAGTGGCAGCCAACTTTACCTCTTCCCAGACTGTGTTGGAAACCAGTCTGGTTCGTCAGTTCACCGAGCATCAGCTGCAAATTGCCAGTGACTTAGATTTTTTCAAGCTGCAACTGGCCGAATTGGTTAGTCACCTAAAAGAAATGGGTGATGCCAAAAAGGGGGAAGGACCAAGAAAAGGTCCGGGGCCAAGAATTAAAAAGATAAGATTGCTGTAGGGCGGGTTTAGTAGTTCTTCGTGTAGGGCCGAGAAAATTTCTTATGGTGTGTAGCTGATTTTTGTGTAAATTGTTTAACAACTAATACAATCTCTTTTTACGCGCAAGTTTTGTCATCACCAAAAAGGGAGAAATTGTTAGAGTTAATTTCATAAGTTTTGGTGAAGACAAATAAAAGAGATTAATCAGCTCAGATCAACCAGTTCAAGACGAAGCTTACAGCATTGATCACAAAAACCAGATCAGAGCTAAGTTGGTTAAATTCAAACCAGTTCAGGAAATTCGAGCTTAGAAGAACAGAAACAGATTGGAATTACATAAATTAAGAAGAGCAGATAAAACAGTTTGGTACTGTTTGAGAAACAGCTCACAGCGAAGTGGCATAACAGACCAGCTGGACGACCAGCTTGGACAAAATTAGCTTAGAGCAAGGTTGTTCTACAGATGCTATCGTGTCATAGATATAAGTGATCAAAGATGTTATCTAGGTTAGAACAGAGCAAAGACAAGAGCAGGTCGGTTTAAATTAGATTAGATGAGATCAGCGTAGAACCATATTGAATAAGTTCAACGCACAAACCAAATTGAAAACCCAGCTAAGTAAAAACAACTTAGCAAAATGGATTTCAAAATGTCTGAGAGTACGTAAAGTTTTATGTGATACGTTTGACCTCTCTGCATTGATTTGTAGTCATTGGAACTACTTTGAGCTAATTCCAGATTGCAGAGATTTGGTTTGAACTGAAGATGGAACAGAGTATGCTAAAAGGGAAATGCATTTAATGGAAATGTACGAACATAGTACAAGAGTATGCTAAAAGGGAAATGCATTTAATGGAAATGTACGAACATAGTACAAGCATTTAAGACGCCGCAGGAATTTAAATTTGGATACATTCAACGTGTCTACTGGTAACATTTATTATCGTTGTATCCAAAGGATATAAATAGAAGAGCAGGTCAGCTATGAAAAGGTTACCGATCATGAATCAATGACTTATGAACTTACAAATTTTCAAGAATCAAAACAGGGTTCATCTATCGAACCAGCTCACAGCTAGTGACACACACACACAGATTACTTATTCGATTCTTTGTGTCACATGAACTTTTGTACACACACTCTGTTTTGTTGAGCCATCAGTGTAAATCATAAACATAGAGTGTTGAGTGCAGGATTTGCACAACCAGCATAGAGCTGTGTTCATTGTATTTCGAGATCGCGTGTCTGATTTGTTGGTTGAGTGCTAGGAGTTCTTGCAGCTGCTGACTGTCGGATCAGGTTTGTACAAAGGAGTTGCATAAATAAAATCTTCTAGTGAATATCCTTCCCATTGAGGAATAAGGGGAGACGTAGGAGAATTAACTCCGAACTTCCAAAAACAAACTCTTGACTTCTATCTTTTACTCTATGCATCTAACTGTTCACTGTTGAATTGTGTTATTTCAACATAAATGTGGTCCCTGCCCCCCCCCCCCCGGAACTCTCTAGCTAATTTTTCGATCCTATCAATATGTATGTATGCAATGCCCACAAAATCATATAACATACAATATACACAAGAAATCAGCTCGAAAAATCCTCTCACAGCCACATATACGTGTTCATGCTCATCTCAAAGCTGTAAATACAAGCTCAATTCGTACTTTAGCTCAGATCTTACCAAATACCTCAATCAAAGCTCACAACTGAAACAGAATACACTCACAGTCCAGCTCTCAGTCAATAGCTCGGGGAACCAACATCTAAGAATCAGCTCTGGTTCAAGCTCAAATAGCTCACAACCAAAGCTCCAAAATACGGCCAATTCCTACTCAACCTCATAATTCAAACCCAGCTCAAATAAAAATAACTAAGGTTCGAAATCAACACTTAAAACCTTGATTACCAAAAATGAAACTCAACGGGGTCAGAAAATGAGAACAACAGCTCCCGAAGCTTCTCTTCGCTTTCTTAGTTAGGCCTCTACACAACTCCAAACTGGTATGAGATTGTAGAGCTTGAGCTAAGGTTTCTAATGATACCTCTCTTGTCCAAATCTGGCCGGCCAAAGTCTAGCAATCGGAATTCAGAGATACCGAATGAACATCGTCAACAAGGGTTTGAGGAAAATATCGGGGTCCGACGCTCTCAGAAGATAAGGTACTTGTGATCTAAAAATGGCTAAGTTTTGTCAACGAGCAGATATATATACTTAAGTTACTTATATTTGGTCTACAATGTTTTCAGATCAACTCAGGCATCTACACTGTACTCAACTTAGGCATGTAGCTCAGCATGCATGACACAACAGCTTGCTCTCACAGACAGATCATGGTCCCAAAGAGATCTCTCTCACGAGCAAATCACTCTCACAAATAGATCAAGAAGTTCAGCTCTCTCATGCAGTTCAGCTCTCGCGTGCAGCTCAGTCCTCAGATGCAGTTTAGCTCTCGCGTGCAGTTAAGCTCTCGCGCGCATTAAGTTTGCGTACCTTCCAGCCCAGAAGAACCAAATCAACCCACACTTGTAACCATATGAAATAGTACCCACCATGCACAGTAGTATCAGATCACCCCAACAGATCAGATCACGCCTGGTCAGCTCGCACGCTTCAAACAACTTTCACCTACTTTGATCATCCACTCAGCTCACGTTCGGCCCAAATTCCATCAATAGCTCTTACCAAAGCTGTGAGGACTATGAGTAACCATATGGAAAGATCGTATTTTATGTGTATCAGTTAGGTGCGAGCTAATCGGGTCTTTCGTGCTGAGATGATATTGCGGGTGATTTGAAGTCTATTTGGGTTGTCCTGGTGAGTTGTGCGTTTAGGATCAGCTTAGAGAGTTAATCGTTGAGTAGGGATCAGCAGACGTGAGCTGATCTGTTGTCACATGTTGTTCTAATAAGTGTAAGCTGAGTTGGCCATCGTGACCTGATTTGACCATCCTGAGCTACTCCAAGTATGTGTACTGCGATCTGAGTGCGTAACGAACTGATTTGGATGTCGTAAGCTGAATGGAGAATCCTAAGCTGATGTTGGCGCAGTGGATATAGGTCCCGCTCCCAGGGGACAGCCAAAGTTTAAAATATTATGTTCCCGAGAGTGGTCGTACATGAAAGAATAAAACTAAACATAGGATGTTTCGAACATTTACCTTAGGAGACATGGCGCCGGCTCCGATCAATCCACAAGGGAAATGGCCCTTCAATGTTTGAACAGTTGAATGAACGCCCAATACAGTCCACAACCAGAATCTCAATTCCTTCACTGGTCTGCACTAGAAAACCAGTAAAGATTTCACAAACGGAACCTTCATGCCGAAACGGTCGAAACGAATTCCGCAGCGGCGACGTCGACGACAAGAGGCGATGGCGATGGGGAAGGAGGAGGGCAAGAGTGAGGGGAGGGGAGTTGTAAAGTAGTTGTCAATACAACTTGATACATCTGAATGAATCCCCTTAAGCCCCTATTTATAGATATTTCATGGGTTTAAACCAGGTTAATGCGCCCAGGTCAGGCCCAGGTTCAGGGAACATTGGTTTCAAGTCCATCGTTGTGGCTTCATCATAATCCTGATCGACGATCAGATCGGACCGATCTGCACAGTTTCCAAAACAAAACATTATGATATGAAAATAATTTTCCAAACCACCTAATCCAAAATAGCAGTTAGACACCTATCAGCTAAAAGGAAAGTCATACTTCCCCAACCAATTTAGGAAATCAACGACCATTGGTAAATCAAGAGTCGCTAGAGATTCAATAGCCATGCATACATCTTGGAGATCAAATGGTGACATCGCATGTGCTACTAGGTAAATCCATTTACCTAAAACACATCTAGTACTCTGGCCAGAGATTTGTCACACTATTATCTCCTCAGATAGCATAGGATATCCATGCACAAGGGCGAGCAATAAATCCTCGACAATGAAGTATCGGCTCCTACATGCATCGGGACCTCACCCAATCCCGCCACCTGATAACCCCAACGGAGTCGGTAAACGGGTCAAAGTGAGGCACCTATCATGTAGAGACTCAATGATGTTTCGAGTAGTAAGGACTAACCTGTACAACCAAGACCTCGGACTTAATCCACTCGACAAATGATAATCACTTGGAAAGTCCGAACAAGGGTAGTTCGATAGATCACCAGGTCACTGTCCATCTGAATGCTCATAACATCTCTATGTTCCCTACCAATGAAACATGGTACTTTGCATAGCAGATGTTAGCTCAAGCTCGGGTGGCCACCGTCCTCTTTTGTACGGCCCAATCGACTAGGAACTAGTTTAGAACACACTGTGACTATTTGTGTTTCATGATATCCATCAAATCCACTATCACATCAAACGTACATTATAGTGCATTCAGGGTCTTTATACAACAATTTATAATCATAATAATGAAGATAAATAATGCCGTAAATATGCGAATTTCAAAAATAAAGATCATTTTACATAGAGTCAACAAGAACTCACATGCCACAAGTTGGCTAGTTGGGCACCTACTCTAACAGCTGAAGTGGTAGGGTGCGACCTGATCTAAGTCTTCTAAGCTGAGCTGTGTTGAGCATAGCCAGTATTGATGGTGCCATTTGATCTGAGAATATGCGAGCTGTTCTGAGTACCCTAGCTGATCTGTGTGTGTGAGATCTGAGTAGTACGCGAGAGCTGATCTGTGCGCGAGAGCTGATCTATGCGCGAGATCTGTCTACGAGCTGACCAACAATTAATCATTTTTAGTCACAAGTCATACTTATCTTCATTTTTTAGGCCACAGGTCATACTTATCTTCTGCGTTAGTCATTTTCGAGCCACAAGTCATAATTATCTTCTGAGTTAGTCAATTTTGAGGCCACAAGTCATCCTTATCTTCTGAGAACTTCCAACCCTGATATTTTCGAGAAACCCTTGTTGTCACTAGTCATCCTATAGAGGCTGAACTGAGAAAGTGAAGAGAAGCTTCGAGAGCTTTTATTCTCGATTTCCATCCGAATTTGGAGACCTTAAGGATCAATATTAGAGGTATTAACCGATATCTCTCAAGACGGGATAGAATACTCGAGATAGATACAATTCTCGAGTTTCCCTTAAATCACATACTTGATTGTTTTCTTGTTCTTGTTTGTTGAACGTGATGTTTGCTTGGTTTACTGTTGGTTATATTGATGCATCTTAATATGGTTGCATTCATCTTGAACCTAAAACCTAAGCATAGAGGGTTGAATAACCTAGAGTGCGGGAGAAATTTGGGGAGCTATAGTCGAGTGGCAAAGGATGTATATTTACTCCTAGAGACAGAATATAGTTGCGCCAAAGTCATGGAATTGAGATATTGGGTACCACCTCAAATGGTAGAGTCGGTGGTATGCTTTGAGATCTTATTTCTCGGGACCCAAGAACCTTGTATCTTTTGACATCAGATTTGATAACCCTTGTTTCTTACCATGCATTGCATTCATGATTATTATGTTGCATGTTATATCGATTATAGTGAGATTGTTATTCTCACTTGCGTTTTCTGACTGTTGCTTTGTGTGTATGTGTACATGGCAACAGGTGGGGCAAGATTTGGTCAGAATCGACAGGGGTTGCTCGAGATTGTGTCATAGAAGTGGGACTTCGGGTTAAGCAGAACTGTGACTGTCAGTTTAGCTTGAGAGAGTTATTACATGTATGTTTTATGTTGTATCTTGAATTGAATCATACAGTAGTAACTTTGTAATTATGTTGTATTCATCTATCTAGCTTTGTTTTCGGGTTTTATGATACCAGATAACAGATTGTTGCAAAGAAAGCAGACATTCTTGTTGCTTAAAAAAATTCTGTTAATTATCCTAGCTTAATGATTTTTAATGGTTAATTGCCCTTTAAGATTCGATTAGCACCAGAGGTCCACACATTAGGTGGTATTAGAGCGTAAGTTTCTAGGACTGTGTTATAAGTTAGTGATCGGGGTAGATCGAGTCTGCTTGGTTCTTTATTTCGCATGAGATAGATCTTATTATTTAATTACATGAAGTACGTGTGAGCATGCTTTACTATGTCAAGAATTATATGATCACATGATTATGTTTCTTAAATGTCAATGCATGATTTATTTGAGAAACCACTCCAGAACTTATCCTTGATCAGAAGTTGCATTATCATGAGAACTCATGGGTTTGCCGATCAGAAAAGAATGGAAACGGAAATTCTGAATAGATATAGAATTTTGTACTAATCGTGTAAATATCAGATATGGCTCCACGTCGATGGATAGGGGTAATTCCTCAAAATGACCAGGGTAGTACAGCTCATGATCCAATGGACGTTACTCCGACACCTATGGAAAATTTATTGACAAGATTCCAATCATTCAAACCACCAACACTGAGGGGAACAAAAATTTCAGTGGATGTGAAAGCTGGTTAGAGGATATTGAACAGTTATTTGAGTCTCTTGACTACTCTGACGACTGCAGAATCATATTGGTTGTGCATCAACTTCATGATGTTGCAAAGAACTAGTGGATCACCTTGAAAAAGGCTTTGGAGAATCAAGATACGATTATTACCTGGAATGTGTTCAAAACTGAATTCTATCTACGTTTCTTTCTAGTATCATACAAAAAGGATAAAGGTGCTAAGTTTGCTAGTCTGAGGCAAGGAAATTTGAACATTGAAGAATATGTGGCCAAATTCTCTAGTATGTTGAGATTTGCACCACATATAGTCGATAATGAAGAAGCCAAAGTTGATCAATTTATAAATGGTTTAAATCCGGATGCCTTTACTTTGGTGAATACTAGAAGACCCAACAACTTTGCTGATGCACTCAATCGAGATAAAGGAGCAGAGGCTGGTCTGTTAAGACAGAGAGGAGAACCCTTCGTACCTCATCCACCACAAGCATAGCCACACACCAGAATCGAAAGGGGGTAATAGCAGTAGTGGTTGTGAGACCCGAAAGTTTATTGGATTAATTGAGTTAATTAATCGGGTTTCTATTTTGTGTGTTTAGAATAGATCTGGACAGTTTTAGAGTTCATCAGGGTAGTAGTCAGATTCGGGGAGTTGAGAAGCGCTGGTTGGTGAATTCGGATTCGGTATTGGTTGATTGTAATCGGAGCTAGAGGTCAAATCTGGTTGTCGCGAAGTATTCGAGATACGCGGGTTGGATATCCTGCGTGGGTAGCGATACGCCATTGTTTGAGAGGAATTGCGCTAGTTATTAGTGTCAGCCCTCGTTCTCAATCAGAGTAAAACAACGCATAACACAGTAGCGGAAGCAATAAAATAGTGGCTAAAATTTTCGCTTTTGGCATGACTCAAAAAACATAATTTAAAAAATACTGCAATACTCAAAATATCCCAATTAAAATAACACAGTACAACAGTATAGCATGTATCATATACAAGAACGACAGAATACAACTGTATTCAATAAAGCACAGGGCATTCCCCGGCTACTAGTATAGATACATATAGGCTATACGCTAACTGGGACACTATAACCACCTCCTGGGGCACCTCCAGCTGAGTCAACACCATGACCAGCTGAGTAACCTGGAAACCTGAACAACAAACAAGCGAACAAACAAACCAAGCCCCAGAGGGACATGGGGTCAAACCCCAGTACGGAGAGCAACTGAAAAACAGCAGTTAACTAGTAATAGATAAAATGTGAATGCTATGAATGAGATGAGGCTACAACCGAAGACAGGGAGCCAAAGGATCTCAACGGCTGCTCAACAAACGATAACAGATCAACTGAACAATGGTGGCCACAGGGTGTGTGAGCATATGGGAGCTACCCACTCATCTCAACACACGGTACCAGATGCAGAACACAGCTCAACCTGCTGTTGCCCAACTCATGAGATGTGGGAGCTACCCACTCCGCTCATCGTGGCTAACAGATCCCAACAGGGAGTTGAGGCATACGGGAGTTAACCGCTCATCCTCCAACAGGCATCCTGGTACACACAGATCAAGATAACAAAGCACGGCTAACCATGATCTGGGTTCAACATGGATAATGCATGTATGCACTGAAACAGCTTGCAATAACAACACAGAAGCAAGCAAATGCACACAGAATCCAACACAGCAGCTCACATAAAATCCATGCCAATTCAGCGCTGTAAAACAATCTCACATCCGTACCTTAGTTCTAAGCTACAATTACCACAACGAATTCCCAAGCAACACAGATCTGAGAACCTTCCAAGCAAATAACAACACTAGCTCAGGGACCGTAGCACAGAAACTATGAACTGGGAGCTACGCACTCCACCAGTTCTGTCCTACCCATCTAGCTCAAAAACCAGCTCTAAACAAAGAACAAGGGTAGAGCTAACACTTACCCAACGAGCTACCTGAACGGCAGGAGTGGATCCTAGTAAAGTTGAGGTTGTTGTTAACTGGGAGCGTCCCAAGAATGTTTTAGAGATTCGTAGTTTCTTGGGTCTGGCTAGCTATTATCGGTGCTTTATAGAGGGATTCTCTAGTATAGCTAAGCCTATGATGCAGTTGACCCAGAAAGACAAAAGATTTGTTTGCACTGAGCAGTGTGAGAATAGTTTTCTGTTGCTCAAAGAGAAGCTAACTACAGCACCAGTGTTGGCTTTGCCTTCAGGTTCAGGTGGTTTTGTGGTTTGTTCGGATGCTTCTTTGAATGGATTGGGTTGTGTGTTGATGCATAATGGTCGAGTCATTGCATATGCTTCTAGTCAGTTGAAACCGCATGAGACTCGATACCCAGTTCATGATTTGGAGTTGGCAGCAGTGGTCTTTGCCTTGAAGATTTGGCGCCACTACCTGTATGGCGAGCAGTTTGTGGTGTATACAGACCACAAGAGTCTTCAGTATCTGTTTTCTCAGTCAGATTTGAACATGAGACAGCATAGATGGATGGATATGCTTAAGGATTTTGACTGTGAGATCCAATATCAGCCTGGGAAAGTGAATGTATTTGTTGATGCATTGAGCAGGAAGGCTCAAGTGACGATGCTGTTTTTGTTGTAGATTTTGAAGGTCCATGAGCATCTAAGCACTAATGGTTGGCGTTTCTACCTAGGTGAGGATTATGTTGTGGTGTCTTCTTTTCAAGTTGAGCCACATATTGTTTCGAATATTAGAGCAGCTCAAAGAACAGGTCATCGATCCATGAGTTGAAGTTGAAGGTTAGGGCTGGACAGTTAAAAGACTATTCTGTCTCGTCTGATGGTTGTTTGATGTTTCGTGGCATGTTGGTAGTGCCAAATCTGATTGATTTGAAGGAGGAGATCTTGAGAGAAGCACACTGTAGTAGACATAGTGTCCATCCTGGTGCAAGGAAGATGTACCATGCCTTGAAGCCGCACTTTTGGTGGGAAGGTTTGAAGAGTGATGTTGCTGACTTTGTTGCGCGTTTTCTGAACTGTCAGCAAGTAAAGGCAGAAAGGATGAGACATGGTGGTTTATTGCAGAGCTTAGAGGTGCCCCAATGGAATTGGGAACACATATCTATGGATTTTGTGATGCATTTTCCTCGTTCCAGCAGAGGTTGTGATGCTGTGTGGGTTGTTATTGACAGATTGTCTAAGTCTTCTCACTTCATTCCCTACAATATGACGTATTCTTGAAGAAAATGGCGAAGCTGTACATAGATTTCGTGGTGAGATTGCATGGTGTGCCTGTGTCCATTGTTTCTATCAGGCCCCGTGCTAATTACTCACAATTAACACATAATAAACGCATAAACACGGAAGCTTAAAACCAGGGCTTAAAAATTTTTCGAAATACTTTAGGCCTGAACTTAAAATCATACATTAAAAATATCAATACTCAAAATACAAGTTAAATCAAACTCATACAAACCAGGTAACAATAACTCTCAAATCAAACAGATCCCCAAATACACTGAAACACGGGGCATCCCCCGGTTCAATACATAATAAATAGACTGGGACTCAAGGGAACGGGGATCGACCAGCTGAACCTCTACTCTGTCCAACTTGGTTACCTGAAGACCCTGTAAATGGGTAACGCAGACCCAGCAACACAAAACAGGAAAACAAATACGAGGTCAAGCCTCAGTACGAAGAGCTTACCAAAATAAACAGCAACTCATAAACATGCAGTATCTAAAGTCATGAGATGCATGAGGCTATCAAGGACATCGGTATCAAGACGAGTAAGTCAACTGGTAAATCAACTCAGTCGAGCCTCTCAACCCACCCAGTAAGTCAACCGGTGGAATCATCGGTCCGTGATATTCCGGGCCCGTCAGCCCATCACAGCTCGGTAGTAGATGCTCGAATCCGGCAATCACCACTCCGATGATAGCGTTGGACTTTTTCGGCACAACACATCAGTTGGCCAGTCACAACGTGGCTCTAATCTCGGGTCATCAAATCAATCACAAGGCTCAATATGTATGCATGAATGCCAATAAATTCATATCAGAAATGATACATGCATATAATATGTAAACAGATACAAATCAGTAATCCATGCAGTCCACATAATTCACAGAAGCCAACTCAAGACTCAGATACTCGCAAGTTATGCTCGAGGCTGTTAAATTCACGCTCAATCGTACCTTCAACGACTGAAATCTACCTCAATAGATTCTGAAAGGCACGGCAATACCAATAGTGCAAAACCAGCTTTCACCTGATATCCTCAACCACGGCAGAAGCTGTCCCGAACCTTAAATCTGTTAAGGAAACTCAACAATCAACTCATGTCTATTTCAAATCTAAACTTCTCAATAACAATTCCTACTGTCAAGAACCTAACTCCGGCTAGGGGAGTTCAGCGCCACCAAGATCTTCAAAAACAAAGGCTGGAAGCGACGGGAATCGGTGGTAGAAAGTTACGGTGAACAGTAGCAAGTCGAGGGTTTCAAAGGAGGAAGAGGATAAGAAATATCGGGTGCAAAAATATTCTAAGTGTAACTCAACACTTGTATTTAAATCCTCAAATGAATCGCTACTGTCTAAGTCATTGACCGACAAAAACATATTCCTACAATTGCAAAATAGCTCCAATCAGATTTCTCAATCCACGCTTAAATCAACAGATCCCAGCGTTAACAACAACGACCCGCTCACAAGTCAAAACGACAGCGTTCGGTAAAACAGATCTCAGCGCTCAACGCTAAAACAGATCTCAGCGTTATCACTAAAACAGATCTCTACGCATAGCAATACAAAACACGCTAAGAGATGGAATCCAAAACGACGACGCAGCAACTAACTGGAACGACGCCGCATTGCTCAAAGCAGATCTCTCCTCGAAATACAACGCTAGCGCTTAAAAACATATCTCTCATCTAAAAGCGCTACACCAGACGTCAACTCTACATGTTGACCAACACGTGAAATCTGTTTACGTCAGCAGATCTCTTCACGCAACTATTACTCGCGCTCAATACAACGAAACCAGATCTCTCAATCGAGCGATCACCCGCTACAGTTCTGTTGACTAACGTTGACATCTGAAATTGCAAAAGGAAAAGCGTTTCCCTTACAACCATCCAGATCTCACCAAAACGATAGTGTTTTACTCAATTCTCGCGGCACAATACGCCAGCACTCAGGGAACCAGATTTTTCTAAAAATCTAAACAATTCGTTCCCAAATCTAAATAAAATTTCACTCGATAAACACGAACCAAAATCTGGACAACTCCAACTAGAGATCTGAATTTTTCTCAAATCAGATTTCACCACAAATCTGAAATTCCAGAATTCGAAATCATAATCTCGTGACTAATCTAATCCCAAAATCCGATTAATCACTAATTTAGAAATCTGATTCCTCACATTCTCCCCACCTTAAGAGATTTCGTCCTCAAAATCAAAGGCAAACAAGGGCAGAAACAATCAAACATGCAAATCAGCATAAACACTACTCAAATTCGAAGCAAAAACCAGCAATTTACATGGAAAAATCTGCACAATCATATTAGAGTAGATGCCCAACTAGCCAACTTGTGGCGTGTGGGTTTATAGACTCTTGTATATGACAATCTTTATATATGATATTCGCATTTATTTATATGGCATTCTTTACTTTTATTGTGTTGTATGATGATTAACAATTGCGTTGAGTAAAGACCTAGAATGCACTATAGTGTATGTTAGATGTGATAGTGGGTATGACGGCTATCATGAAACACATCTAATAGTCACTGTGTATTCTGAACATGTTCCTAGTCGATTGGGCCGTCAAAATTAGGATAAGGCCGCCCGAGCTCGAGACTAGTATCTGTGATGCGAAGTACCATGTTTCATTGGTAGGGAACATTGTGATGTTCTGAGCATGCAGATAGGTAGTGACCTGGTGATCTATCGAACTACCCTCGTTCGGACTTTCCAAGTGGTTACCATTTGTCGAGTGGATAAGTCCGAGGTCTTGGTTGTACTGATTAGTCCTCACGAATCGAAACGTCATTGAGACTCTACGTGATAGGCGTCTCACTTTGACTCGTTTTCTGACTCACTTGGGGTCATCAGGCGGCGGGATTGGGTGAGATCCCGATGCATGTAGGAGTCGATGCATCGTTGTCGAGGATTCACCGCTCCCAGACATGTGTGGATATCCTATGCTATCTGAGGGGATAATAGTGTATAAATCTCTGGCCAGTGTACTAGAAGTGTTTTAGGTAAATGGGTTTACGTAGTTACACTAGTGATGTCACTATTCGATCTCCAAGATGAATGCATAGCTATCGGATCTTTAGCGACTCTCGATTTACCAATGGTCGTTGATCTGATCGGGATATATGGATTGAAAGGACCGTACTGTACGCTAACCACGACCAACTGGTTCTTGCAGGAACTATCACTGATACCTAGGGGATCATGGGGCG
>KV003193.1:306464-360068 GCA_001598015.1 Dorcoceras hygrometricum | reverse complement strand
CCGGAGCGATCAATACGAAAACAGACAATTACAGTAATCGTCATACATAGGGCGTTTTAGCATGTTACCTCGCTGGCACTTGTGCCTGGCTCCAATCGTGATTACAATAATCCAGCTCTTCTCGGTAGATTGCGGTAGTTTACGCCAATCCGGTCCATGACCAGATCCGAGACTCCTTCGTCAGGCTGCACTAGAAGCGCTGACGAGATCAGCACGAACGGATTCTCCTCGTCGAACTGGCCGGAAACAATTTTCCGGCGACGATCGGCGGCGCACGGCGGTGGCGGCGGCGGCGGCGTGAGAGAGGGAAGGAGGGAGGCGTGTGTTGATGCTTAGGGTTTTAGGAGTTGAGTTGTGTTGTAATTATGAAGTCCTTAATGTCTAATTAAATAGACTAACAATGGGCTTGGACCGGCCCATCAGGCCCGGGTCCAAATGACGATATCCATTGCTGTGACTTCATCGTAACTCCGATCGCCGATCAGATCGGACCGATCGACTCAGTTTCCAAAACTGAATCTTATGATATGAAAAACAATTTTTCAGATCATCTAACCCCAAATCGCAAAAAGACCGTTTTGCCCCTCAACAGCGGGAAACCCCGGTTTGACCCCTGTTGACTTTTAGGAAGTCGCACTTCCCGAAATCCTCTTCTCGTGCTCAACACATTGAGCTGAGTATCCGTGCGTGAATCTCGAATCCAGTACTTGTGTGACCCTCAATGGTTCAGGGATACAGCTAGCCGTGGGCCCACAACCATTGCGGCTCCGGAATCACAATTCCGGACTTGCCCAACGGATCATGGTAAAGCGTCTAGCAACATCGCCTCATGATCCCTTAGGTATCACTGATAGTGCCTGCAAGAACCAGTCGGTCGTGGTTAGCGTACAGTACGGTCCTTTCAATCCATATATCCCGATCAGATCAACGACCATTGGTAAATCGAGAGTCGCTATAGATCCGATAACTATGCATACATCTTGGAGATCGAATAGTGACATCACGAGTGTAACTAGGTAAACACATTTACCTAAAACACTTCTAGTACTCTGGCCAAAGATTTATACACTATTATCCCCTCAGATAGCATAGGATATCCACGCATGTTGTTAGATTCAGGAGCTACGCATTCATTTATTTCCACTAAGCAAAGTGAGACGCCTATCATGTAGAGTCTCAATGATGTTTCGAGTCGTGAGGACTAATCAGTACAACCAAGACCTCGGACTTATCCACTCGACAAATGGTAACCACTTGGAAAGTCCGAACGAGGGTAGTTCGATAGATCACCAGGTCACTATCTATCTGCATGCTCAGAACATCATAATGTTCCCTACCAATGAAACATGGTACTTCTCATCGCAGATACTAGTCTCGAACTCGGGCGGCCTTATCCTCATTTTGACGGCCCAATCGACTAGGAACATGTTCAGAATACACAGCGACTATTAGATGTGTTTCATGATAACCGTCATACCCACTATCACATCTAACATACGCTTTAGTGCATTCTATGTCTTTACTCAACGCAATTGTAAATCATTACACACATAATGAAAGTAAAGAATGCCATATAAGAAAATGTGAATATCATATATAAAGATTGTTTGTACAAGAGTCTATAAAACCCACACGCCACAAGTTGGCTAGTTGGGCATCTACTCTAACAGTGAGTCGGTTGGAACTCCCCTTAACGTTGGCTCATATTATTGGGGACGTTAAGGGGACCGTCCTTCACGACTCAACATTGATGGGTCATCTTGACACGTGATAGTAAACGGAGTCATATTATTGGGCCTTTACTGGACGTGAGGTGAATACATGGATGTTGCACCGGTTGCAATTGGAAACTACCTTTTGGGGGTCATGGTTGGCTGATATTATTCCGGACCATGATCGCTTGATTGGGCTCCGTGTACCCACTAAGGAAACTCGCTTTCCCGATTCATTAGAGGGTGGTGAAATCGTTAAAATAGTGGGAGGGTAATTCATAAAACTTAACGATCTTGTTTTATGTCTTAGCGTTATTTCATATATAGTTAGTAATGTATGTATGTTTTTCTTTTCAGTATAACTGCATTTATAATGTCTTCGATCAAAAACCCACTCGCTGCTATACTGGATAGCAACAAGTTCACCGGTCTGAACTACCAAGACTGGCTTCGAAACCTCAACATTGTGTTGGCTTCGGAGAAACTTCTTTATACGATTGAGAAGAGCCCTCCGAAGGAAGCCCCTGCCGATATCAGCCCTGAGGAGCTGGTTACGCTTAAACAATTGTGGGACGACGAGCTTAAGACTCGATGCTATGTGATGGCATCGATGTCCAACGAAATGCGACGGCGCTTTGATAAGACGAAGTATGCTGCTGACATACTTTTTTATCTCAAGAAACTGTATGGGGAGAACTCTCGACATGAGAGGTTCACCGCTGTCAAGGAGCTTATAACGAGCCGCATGCGCGATGGGAATTCGGTCCGCGAGCATTGGGTTCGTATGATTGGGCTCGTTGAAAAGCTGGCGGGGCTTGATATCACACTTCCACACGAGCTGTCTGTGGATGTGCTTCTCCTCTCACTACCCGCTGCATTCGACCCCTTTGTGGTCAACTTCAACATGAACAAGCTGGCAGCCACCCTTGAAGAGGTGGTTAACATGCTTGTAGTGTTCGAAGGAACCATAAATAAGGACAAGCCCGTCCTCCTTATGGGCTCTTCTTCCTCTATGAGGAAGGGGCCCAGACGCAAGGGTAAGAAGCGTTCTGCCCCTGCGAAGGAGGAAAAACCCACTAAGAAGCCAAAGGCAAATCTTCTGATTTTAAGTTGTTATTACGAAACGTTTTATTTGTTCCCGAATTAATAAAGAACATTATTTCTGTTTCTATGCTTGATAGTGATGTATATTCTTGTATGTTTGCTAATTCGATTTGTAATATTTACAAGAAGGAATGTTTGATTGGTTTTGGGGAACGCGAAAACAATCTATACACCTTAAAATTAAAACCAGTTCCTACTCGCGATGTGGAAACACATACAACAACAATTAAAAGGAAATACGATAGCTTAAACCCAGCACAACTTTGGCACGCTAGGCTAGGTCATATTTCTCTAAGTAGGATGAACAAGTTAGTTAGGAGTGACATGTTTGAATTGTCAGACATTAACTCCCTACCGAATTGTGAATCTTGTCTCAAGGGAAAGATGACTAAACAACCCTTCAAGGGCAAGCCTGAACGTGCCCAAGTCCTATTGGATTTGATCCATACTGATGTGTGTGGCCCACTTAGTATCGGTACTAAGTACGATCACACATACTTCATCACCTTTACCAATTACTCTAGGTATGGGTACTTGTACTTAATGAAGCACAAGTCTGAATCCTTTGAAAGGTTCAAAGAATTCAAGGCTGAAGTAGAAAATCAGTTGGGCAAAAGTATTAAAGCATTTCGATCCGATCGAGGTGGTGAATACTTGAGTGCTGAATTTCAAGTCTATCTGAAAGGGAATGAGATTCTCTCACAGTGGAACCCTCCGGCCACACCACAGCTCAATGGTGTAGCTGAGCATCATAATCGAACCTTGATGGACATGGTTCGATCTATGATGAGCTTCACTAAGCTTCCTACCTCGTTTTGGGGCTATGCGCTTGAAACGACGGTAATGTTGTTGAACAATGTCCACACCAAGGCAGTGGATAAGACTCCATACGAGATATGGATGGGCAAACCACCCAAATACTACATACATTAATCGAACCTTGATGGACATGGTTCGATCTATGATGAGCTTCACTAAGCTTCCTACCTCGTTTTGGGGCTATGCGCTTGAAACGACGGTAATGTTGTTGAACAATGTCCACACCAAGGCAGTGGATAAGACTCCATACGAGATATGGATGGGCAAACCACCCAAATACTCATACATGAGGATTTGGGGATGTCCTGCTTACGTGAAGCAGACAGTGGGAGATAAGCTGGATACTAGATCCATCTTATGCTACTTCATTGGGTATCCAAAGAATTATATTGGATACTACTTCTACTATCCGAACGAAACAAAAGTGTTTGTTTCTAGGAATGCCATCTTTATGGAAAGGGAATTTCTACTTGATAGAAAGGGAAAAATAGTAGAACTCGAAGAGGTTCGAGAATTATCTGAAGTACCAAGTGAGTCTCCCGCGCCTCCAGAGCCAGTACCAGAAATGGTCGCACCTAGGAGATCCGAAAGGGTTCCTAGGGCTCCTGAAAGATATGGTTTCCTTCTTGAAAATAATCAGGGTGATCAAGTTGTTGGATGTGATCCAAGGACTTTCAAGGAGGAAATTTCCGATGCTGATTCTAATTTGTGGCTTTAAGCAATGCAGTCTGAGATTGACTCGATGCATGCGAACCAAGTTGGACTCTTGTTAATCCTCCGAAGGAATTGTTCCTATCGGGTGTAAATGGATATAAAAGAGGAAACATGGGCCCGATGGTAAGGTATTGACCTACAAGGCACGACTGGTCGCAAAAGGTTACACTCAAAGGCAAGGTGTTGACTATGATGAAACCTTTTCACCAGTCGCAATGTTCAAGTCGATTAGAATCTTACTAGCCATAGCCGCATGGTACGACTATGAGATATGGCAAATGGATGTGAAAACTGCGTTCCTTAATGGAAACATTAAGGAAGAGATCTATATGACGCAGCCTGAGGGTTTCACATCTGTAGGAAGTGAGCATAAGGTATGCAAGCTTCAGAGATCGATCTACGGTCTCAAACAAGCATCGAGAAGTTGGAACCTGAGATTCGATGAAACAATTAAGGAATTTGGTTTCATCAAGAATCCCGAGGAGCCATGTGTATATAAGAAGGTAGTTAAAACCGCTGTGACATTCCTTGTACTTTACGTTGATGACATTCTACTCATTGGGAATGATGTAGGAATGCTGCAATCAACTAAAGTATGGTTGTCTAGTAGATTCTCGATAAAGGACATGGGTGAAGCATCCTATATTCTTGGAATACAGATCTATCGGGATAGATCAAAACGGATTCTCGGACTCACCCAAGCCACCTACATCGATACCATACTTAAGAGGTTCTCTATGGAAGAGTCCAAGAGAGGACACCTACCTATGAGCCACAGGGTCACTCTATCTAAGTCTATGAGTCCGAAGACTGATGAGGAGATAGAGAGTATGGCACGTGTGCCATATGCCTCGGCGATAGGTAGTATTATGTATGGCATGATATCAACTAGACCAGATGTCTCATATGCTCTTAGTGTCACGAGCCGCTACCAGGCCAACCCCGGCCAATTACATTGGAAGGCCGTGAAGGATATTCTTAAGTACTTGCGAAGGACTAAGAATATGTTCATGGTCTATGGGGGCGGTGAACTGAAATTGGAAGGCTACACTGATTCTAGCTTCCAGTGTGACGTAGATGACTCGAAGTATACTTCTGGATTTGTATTCATGCTCAATGGTGGTGCTGTCTCTTGGAAGAGTTCCAAGCAAGACAACATCGCGGATTCAACCACTGAGGCTGAGTACATTGCAGCATCAGCTGCTGCTAAGGAGGCGGTTTGGATAAGGAATTTCGTCCAAGAGTTGGGAGTCATTCCTGATGGAGTTGGTCCAGTCCCGATGTACTGCGACAACACGGGTGCCATTGCGCAAGCAAAGGAGCCTAGGTCTCACCAAAGATCCAAACATATACTGAGGAAATACCACATTATCCGGGATATTGTGGCTAGAGGTGACATAGCAGTTGAGAGAGTCGCCTCTGCGGACAACATTGCTGATCCACTTACGAAGCCTTTGCCAGGACCGTTGTTTGCAAAACATCGCGAAACAATGGGACTGCGTCTGATGAGTAGTTGGCTATAGGGAAAGTGGGAGATTGTTAGAGTAGATGCCCAACTAGCCAACTTGTGGCGTGTGGGTTTTATAGACTCTTGTATGAAACGATCTTTATATATGATATTCGCATTTCATTATGGTGTTCTTTATTTTCATTATGCTATATAATGTTAACAATTGTGTTGGATAAAGACCTAGAATGCACCACAGTGTATGTTAGATGTGTAGTGGATATGATGGCTATCATGAAACACATCTAATAGTCACTGTGTATTCTGAATTCGTTCCTAGTCGATTGGGCCGTCAAAATGAGGATAAGGTCGCCCGAGCTTGAGACTAGCATCTGCGACGTGAAGTACCATGTTTCATTGGTAGGGAACATTGTGATGTTCTGAGCATGCATATGGATAGTGACCTGGTGATCTATCGAACTACTCTCGTTCGGACTTTCCAAGTGGTTACCATTTGTCGAGTGGAAAAGTCTAGGTCTTGGTTGTACTGATTAGTCCTCACTACTCGAAACGTCATTGAGACTCTACATGATATGCGTCTCACTTTGACCCGTTTGCCGACTCACTTGGGGTCATTAGGCGGCGGGATTGGGTGAGGTCCCGATGCATGTAGGAGTCAATGCTTCGTTGTCGAGGATTCACCGCTCGCTTACATGCGTGGATATCCTATGCTATCTGAGGAGATAATAGTGTATAAATCTCTGGCCAGAGTACTAGAAGTGTTTTAGGTAAATGGGTTTACCTAGTAACACTCGCGATGTCACTATTCGATCTCCAAGATGTATGCATAGTTATCGGATCTCTAGCGACTCTCGATTTACCAATGATCGTTGATCTGATCGGGATATATGTGTTGAAAGGACCGTACTATACGCTAACCACGAACAACTGGTTCTTGCAGGCACTATCAGTGATACCTAGGGGATCATGGAGCGATGTTGCTAGGCGCTTTACAATGATCCGTTGGGCAAGTCCGAAATTGTGATTTCGGAGCCACAATGGTTGTGGGCCCACGGCTAGCTGTATCCCTGAACCATTGAGGGTCACACAAGTACTGGACTCATGATTCCTGCACGGAAACTGAGCTCAATGTGTTGAGCATATGAATAGGATATTAGGGAGTGCGACTTCCTAAAAAGTCAACAGGGGTCAAATTGCGATTTCCCACTGTTGAGGGGCAAAACGATCATTTTGGACTAGGTATCTGAAAAATGGTTTTTCACATCATAATTCAGTTTTGGAAACTGAGTCAATCGGTCCGATCTGATCGGAGATCGGAGTTGTAATGAAGTCGCAGTGATGGATATCGTCATTTGGACCCGGACCCGTTGGGCCGGTCCAAGTCCATTGCTAGTCTACTTATAATAGACTTAGGGCTTCATTACAACACAACACAACTCATAACCTAGCCTCCATCTATCACACACGGCCGCCCCACTCCACCTCTCCTCCCTCTCGGCCGTGCCACTTCTCACGCACCGCCTCCGTCGGCCACGCGCCGCCGCTCCCTCCCCGGACTTGTTCTGGCCATCGTGAAGAGTTGTTTCCGATCGTGCCAAAATCCATCAGCTTTCTCGTGCAGGCTGGTTGGAGGAAGTTTGAATCCGGTCGTGGACCTGATTGGAGGATCTACCGCCGCCTACCGTGAAGAGCCAGTTTTTCTTTTAAATCTGGTTGGAGCCAGGCGCCTAGACGCCAGCAAGGTAGCAATCTATGAACACCCTATGTATGTTTTTAGATTTATATTAATGTATTGAACACTTTCCGGGAAATTTTTGTTTTTCTTCTGCGCCCCGGGAAGTGGGATCCGGATCCGCCACCGTGTTCCAACACCGGGAACGGTCAATACACCTGCAAATCAGTACATAAACATGCATAGGATTTTTAGATCAGTACCTTGCTGGCGCCTGGCTCCGACCAATTTCACGAGGAAATCGGCACTTCAACGGTTGGCTGTGTCGGCCTCCTAATCAGGTCCACGTCCGGAATCCTAATTCCTTCGTCGGTCTGCACTAGAAAACCCGACGAAGATTTCACGGACAGAATCTCCTCGCCGGAATGGTCGGAACAAGTCCGACGGCGGCGGCGGCGACGGCGGCGATGCGGCTGCGGCATGGGGAGGAGAGGAGAGGAAGGGAGAATATAGCTGAGGAGCTTTTGGTACGAATCAAATGAATACCCCAGGGCCCCTATTTATAGATTTTCCATGGGCTTGAACTAGCTTAATGGGCTTGGGTCGAGCCTAGGCCCAGGGTGAACATTGGTTTCAAGTCCATCACTGTGGCTCCATCATAATCACGATCGACGATCATATCGGACCGATCTACACAGTGTACAAAAATGAGCATTATGATGTGAAAACAATTTTTCGGACCACCTAATCCAAAATAGCAGTTTGGCCCCTGTAAGCTTCAAGGATAGTCAAACTAGCCCAAGCTTAGGGAAATTGCATTTTGACCCTATTTAATTTTAGGAAGTCGCACATCAGTCCTTCCTCCTCCTATACTCAACAAATTAAGCTTAATTTCCATGCGGGAATTGAGAAACCAGTACTTGTGTGACCCTCAATGGTTAAGGGATACAGCTAGCCGTGGGCTCACAACATTTGTGACTCCGAAGCAACATTTTCGGACTAACCCATCGGATCATGGTAAAACGTCTAGCAACATCGCCCCATGATCCCCTAGGTATCACTGATAGTGCCAGCAAGGACCAGTCGATCATGGTTAGCATACAGTACGATCCATTCAACACAAATATCCCGATCAGATCAACGACCATTGGTAAATCGAGAGTCGCTAGAGATCCAATAACCATGCATACATCTTGGAGATCAAATAGTGACATCGTGTGTGTTACTAGGTAAACCCATTTACCTAAAACACATCTATTACTCTGGCCAGAGATTTGTCACACTATTATCTCCTCATATAGCATAGGATATCCACGCACAAGGGCGAGCGGTGAATCCTCGACAACGAAGCATCGAATCCTACATGCATCGGGACCTCACCCAACCCCGCCACCGGATGACCCCAACTGAGTCGGTAAACTGGTCAAAGTGAGGCACCTATCATGTAGAGTCTCAATGACGTTTCGAGTAATAAGGGCTAATCTGTACAACCAAGACCTCGGACTTCACCTACATGCATCGGGACCTCACCCAACCCCGCCACCGGATGACCCCAACTGAGTCGGTAAACTGGTCAAAGTGAGGCACCTATCATGTAGAGTCTCAATGACGTTTCGAGTAATAAGGGCTAATCTGTACAACCAAGACCTCGGACTTCATCCACTCGACAAATGGTAACCACTTGGAAAGTCCGAACGAGGGTAGTTCGATAGATCACCAGGTCACTATCCATCTGAATGCTCAGAACATCACAATGTTCCCTACCAATGAAACGTGGTACTTCACATCCCAGATGCTAGTCTCAAACTCGGGCGGCCTTATCCTCATTTTGACAGTCCAATCGACTAGGAACGAGTTTAGAATACACAGTGACTATTAGATGTATTTCATGATAGCCATCATATCCACTATCACATCTAACATACACTATGGTGCATTCAGGTCTTTATCAAACACAATTGTTAACATTATAAAATAATGACGATAAAGAATGCCATAAAAGAATACGAATTTCATTAATAAAGATCGTTTTACATAGATTCAACAAGAACCCACACGCCACAAGTTGGCTAGTTGGGCACCTTCTCTAACAATCTCCCACTTGCCCTAAAGACAACTACTCATCAGACGTAGTCCCATTGTTTCGTGATGTTTTTCAAACAATGGTCCTGGCAAGGGCTTCGTAAGTGGATCAGCAATGTTGTCTGCAGAGGCGACTCTCTCGACTGCTATGTCACCTCTAGCCACAATATCCCGAATTATGTGGTATTTCCTCAGTATGTGTTTGGATCTTTAATGTGACCTAGGTTCCTTTGCTTGCGTAACGGCACCTGTGTTGTCACAGTACACTGGTACTGGACAAACTCCTTCAGGTATTACGCCCAACTCTTGGACGAAATTCCTTATACAAACCGCCTCTTAAGCAGCAGCTGATGCCACAATGTACTCAGCCTCAATGGTTGAATCCGCGATGGTGTCTTGCTTGGAACTTTTCCCAAAGACAGCACCACCATTGAGCATGAATACAAATCCAGAGGTTGACTTCGATTCATCCACATCGCATTGGAAGCTAGAATCAGTGTAGCCTTCCAATTTCAGTTCACCACCCCCATAGACTATGAACATATTTTTAGTCCTTCGTAAGTAGTTAAGAATATCTTTCATAGCCTTCCAATGCATTTGTCCGGGGTTGGCTTGGTAGCGGCTCGTGACACTCAGAGCGTATGCGACATCTGGTCTAGTTGAGATCATACCATACATAATACTACCTATTGCCGAGGCATATGGCACACGTGTCATACTCTCTATCTCCTCATCAGTCTTTGGACACATAGACTTAGATAGAGTGACCCCGTGGCACATAGGTAGGTGTCCTCTCTTGGACTCTCCCATAGAGAACCGCTTAAGTATGGTATCGATGTAGGTAGCTTGGCTGAGTCCGAGCATCCTTTTCGATCTATCTCTATAGATCTGTATTTCTAGAATATAGGATGCTTCACCAATGTCCTTCATCGCGAATCTACTAGACAACCACACTTTAGTTGACTGCAACATTCCTACATCATTCCCAATGAGAAGAATGTCATCAACATAAAGTACAAGGAATGTCACAGCATTTTTAACTACCTTCTACACACATGGCTCCTCGGGATTCTTGATGAAACCAAATTCTTTAATTGTTTCATAAAATCTCAGGTTCCAACTTCTCGATGCTTGTTTGAGACCGTAGATCGATCTCTGAAGTTTGCATACTTTATGCTCACTTCCTACAGACGTGAAACCCTCAGGCTGCGTCATATAGATTTCTTCCTTAATGTTTCCATTAAGGAACGCAGTTTTCACATCCATTTTCCATATCTCATATTCGTACCATGCGGCTATGGCTAGTAGGATTCTAATTGACTTGAACATTGCGACTGGTGAGAAGGTTTCATCATAGTCAGCACATTGTCTTTGAGTGTAACCTTTCGCGACCAGTCGTGCCTTGAAGGTCAGTACCTTACGATCAGGCCCAAGCTTTCTCTTGTATATCCATTTACACCCAATAGGAACTATTCCTTCTGGAGGATTAACAAGAGTCCAAACTTGGTTTGAATGCATTGAGTCAATATCAGATTGCATTGCTTCAAGCCACAAATTAGAATCAGCATCGGAAATTTCCTCCTTGAAAGTTCTTGGATTACATCCAATGGTTTGATCACTTTGATCATCTTCAAGGAAGAAACCATATCTAACAGGAGCCCTTTCAGATCTCCTAGGCATGTCCATATCAAGTATTGGCTGTTGAGGTACGGAAGATTCACTTGGTACTTCAGTTGGTTCTCGAACCTCTTCGAGTTCTACTACCTTGCCTTTTCTATCAAGTAGAAATTCCCTTTCCAGAAAGGTGGCATTTCTAGAAACAAACACTTTTGTTTCGTTTGGATAGTAGAAGTAGTATCCAATAGAATTCTTTGGATACCCAATGAAGTAACATAAGATGGATCTATTATCAATCTTATCTCCCACTATCTGCTTCACGTAAGCAGGACATCCCAAAATCCTCAAGTATGAGTATTTGGGTGGCTTGCCCATCCATATCTCATATGGAGTTTCATCCACCGCCTTGGTGTGGACATTTTTCAACAACATTACCGCCGTTTCGAGCGCATAGCCCCAAAACGAGGTAGGAAGCTCAGTGAAACTCATCATAGATCGAACCATGTCCATCAAGGTTCGATTACGATGCTCCGCTATACCATTGAGCTGTGGTGTGGTCGGAGGGGTCCACTGTGAGAGAATCCCATTCTCTTTAAGATAGTCTTGAAATTCGGCACTCAAGTATTCTCCACCTCGATCGGATCAAAGTGTTTTAATACTTTTTCCCAATTGATTTTCTACTTCAGCCTTGAATTCTTTGAACTTTTCAAATGATTCAGACTTGTGCTTCATTAAGTACAAGTATCCATACCTAGAGTGATCATCGGTAAAGGTGATGAAGTATGTGTGATCGGACTTAGTACCAATACTAAGTGGGACACACACATCAGTGTGGATCAAATCCAATAGGCCTTGAGTACGTTCAAGCTTGCCCGTGAAGGGCAATTTTGTCATTTTTCCCTTTCAGACAAGACTCACAAGTTGGTAGAGAGTTAATATGAGACATATCAAACATGTCACTCCTGATCAACTTGTTCATCCTATTTAAGGAAACATGATCTAGCCTAGCTTGTCAAAGTTGTGCCGGGTTCAAACTATCGGTTTTCCGTTTTATTGTTGTTGTATGTGTTTCCACATCGCGAGTTGGAACTTCTTTTGATTTTAAGGCGTATAGATCGTTTTCGCGTTCCCCAATTCCAATCAAACATTCATTCTTGTATATATTACAAATCGAATTGGCAAAATGACAAGAATATCCATCACTATCAAGCATAGAAATGGAAATGATGTTCTTTATTAATTCAGGAACAAATAAAACGTTTCTCAACAACAGCTTAAAATTCGAAGACAAAAATCAATAAACATCTCCTATAGCTATGGCCGCAACCCTTGCTCCGTTTCCTAGCCTCAAGTGGGTCTCACCCTCTCTAAGACGCCGGCTTCTTGTCATTACCTGCAAATCATTACAGATATGAGATCCACATCTAGTATCAAGTACCCAAAAAAGTTGAGTTAAGAGACATATTTATTTCAATGTAGAATATACCTTTTGCAGTTCGCAACTGCTCGAGGTAATCCTTACAGTTCCTCCTCCCGTGTCCAGGCTTTTGACAGTGGTGGCAAACATCCTCAGATTTGTTTGGCTTTGAAGTCCTTGCCTTGGGCTTCTTGGCGGGATTTCCCTCCTTCGCAAATGCAGAACGCTTCTTACCCTTGCGTTTGGGCCCCTTCCTCGCAGAGGAAGAAGAGCCCATAAGGAGGACGGACTTGTCCTTCTTTATGGTCCTCTCGAACACGACAAGCATGTTTACCACCTCTGCAAGGGTGGCTTCCAACTTGTTCATGTTGAAGTTGACCACAAAGGGGTCGAATGCAGCAGTGAGGGAGAGGAGAAGAAGATCCACAGATAGCTCATGTGTAAGCGTGATATCAAGGCCCACTAGCTTCTCAATGAGACCAATAATACGGACCCCATGCTCGCGGACCGAAGTGCCCTCGCGCATGCGGCTCGTCATGAGCTCTTTGACAGTAGTGAACCTCTCTGTCCGAGAGTTCTCCCCATACAGCTCCTTTAGATGAAGGTGTATGTCAGCAGCATACACCGTCTTCTCAAAACGCCGCTGTATTTCGTTGGACATTGATGCTATCACATAGCACCATGCCTTAAGCTCGTCATCCGACAATTTATTAAGCTTTGTCAGCTCCTCAGGAGTGAAATCGACAGGGGCTTCCTTCGGAGGGGTCTTCTCTAGCGTGTAGAGAAGTTTCTCCGAAGCCAAGACAATCTTGAGGTTTCGAAGCCAATCTTGGTAGTTCAAACCAGTGAACTTGTTGCTATCCAGTATAGCAGCAAGTGGATTTTTGATTGAAAACATTGTAATAGCAGTTTATACTGAAAAGAAAACAGACATGCATTACAGACTATGGCTAGGCTAGGGTTATGTGTGTAGAGAGTTTAGTTGTCTCTAATGTAGCCCTAGGTCATGTATATATAGGTGGTGCATGGGCTTGACCCAATGGGACTGATAGTGCCTGCAAGAACCAGTTGTTCATGGTTAGCGTACAGTACGGTCCTTTCAACACATATATCCCGATCAGATCAACGACCATTGGTAAATCGAGAGTCGCTAGAGATCCAATAACCATGCATACATCTTGGAGATCACCCATCGGATCATGGTAAAGCGCCTAGCAACATCGCCCCATGATCCCTTAGGTATCACTGATAGTGCCTGCAAGAACCAGTTGTTCATGGTTAGCGTACAGTACGGTCCTTTCAACACATATATCCCGATCAGATCAACGACCATTGGTAAATCGAGAGTCGCTAGAGATCCAATAACCATGCATACATCTTGGAGATCAAATAGTGACATCGCGTGTGTTACTAGGTAAACCAATTTACCTAAAACACATCTAGTACTCTGGCCAGAGAATTGTCACACTATTATATCCTCAGATAGCACAGGATATCCACGCACAAGGGCGAGCGGTGAATCTTCGACAACGAAGCATCGACTCCTACATGCATCGGGACCTCACCCAACCCCGCCACCTGATGACCCCAACTGAGTCGGTAAACTGGTCAAAGTGAGGCACCTATCATGTAGAGTCTCAATGACGTTTTGAGTAATAAGGGCTAATCCGTACAACCAAGACCTCGGACTTAATCCACTCGACAAATGGTAACCACTTGGAAAGTCCGAACGAGGGTAGTTTGATAGATCACCAGGTCACTATCCATCTGCATGCTTAGAACATCACAATATTCCCTACCAATGAAACGTGGTACTTCACATCGCTGACGCTAGTCTCAAGCTCGGGCGGCCTTATCCTCATTTTGATGGCCCAATCGTCTAGGAACGAGTTTATAATACACAGTGACTATTAGATGTGTTTCATGATAGCCATCATATCCACTATCACATCTAACATACACTATGGTGCATTCTAGGTCTTTATCCAACACAATTGTTAACATTATAAAATAATGAAGATAAAGAATGCCATAAAACAATACGACTTTCTTAAATAAAGATCGTTTTACAAAGAGTCAATGAGAACCCACACGCCACAAGTTGGCTAGTTGGGCATCTACTCTAACAATCTCCCACTTGCCCTAAAGCCAACTACTCATCAGACGCAGTCCCATTGTTTCATGATGTTTTTCAAACAACGGTCCTGGCAAGGGCTTCGTAAGTGGATCAGCAATGTTGTCTGCAGAGGCGACTCTCTCGACTTCTATGTCACCTCTAGCCACAATATCCCGGATTATGTGGTATTTCTTCAGTATATGTTTGGATCTTTGGTGAGACCTAGGCTCCTTTGCTTGCGCAACGGCACCCGTGTTGTCGCAGTATACCGGGACTGGACCAACTCCTTCACGGATTACGCCCAACTCTTGGACGAAATTCCTTATCCAAACCGCCTCTTTAGCAGCAGCTGATGCTGCGATGTACTCAGCCTCAGTGGTTGAATCCGCGATGGTGTCTTTCTTTGAACTCTTCCAAGAGACAGCACCACCATTGAGCATGAATACAAATCAAGAGGTTGACTTCGAATCATCCACATCACATTGGAAGCTAGAATCAGTGTAGCCTTCCAATTTCAGTTCACCACCCCCATAGACCATGAACATATTCTTAGTCCTTCGTAAGTACTTAAGAATATCTTTCACAGCCTTCCAATGCATTTGGCCGGGATTGGCTTGGTAGCGCCTCGTGACACTCAGAGCATATGCGACATCCGGCCTAGTTGAGATCATGCCATACATAATACTATCTATTGACAAGGCATATGGCACACGTATCATACTCTCTATCTCCTCATCAGTCTTCGGAAACATAGACTTAGATAGAGTTACCCCGTGGCACATAGGTAGGTGTCCTCTCTTGGACTCTTCCATAGAGAGCCGCTTAAGTATGGTATCGATGTAGGTATCTTGGGTGAGTCCGAGCATCCTTTTCGATCTATTTGATAGATCGGTATTCCAAGAATATAGGATGCTTCACCCATGTCCTTCATCGAGAATCTACTAGACAACCACACTTTAGTTGACTGCAACATTCATACATCATTCCCAATGAGTAGAATGTCGTCAACATAAAGTACTAGGAATGTCACAGCATTTTTAACTACCTTCTTATATACACATTGCTCCTCGGGATTCTTAATGAAACCAAATTCCTTAATTGTTTCATCAAATCTCAGGTTCCAACTTCTCGATTCTTGTTTGAGACCGTAGATCGATCTCTGATGTTTGCATACTTTATGCTCAGTTCCTACAGATGTGAAACCCTCAGGTTGCGTCATATAGATCTCTTCCTTAATGTTCCCATTAATGAATGCAGTTTTTACATCCATTTGCCATATCTCATAGTCGTACCATGCGGCTATGGCTAGTAGGATTCTAATTGACTTGAACATTGCGACTGGTGAGAAGGTTTCATCATAGTCAACACCTTGTCTTTGAGTATAACCTTTCGCGACCAGTCGTGTCTTGTAGGTCAGTACCTAACCATCAGGCCCAAGATTTCTCTTGTATATCCATTTACACCCAATAGGAACAATTCCTTCGGGAGGATTAACAAAGTTTTTACATCCATTTGCCATATCTCATAGTCGTACCATGCGGCTATGGCTAGTAGGATTCTAATTGACTTGAACATTGCGACTGGTGAGAAGGTTTCATCATAGTCAACACCTTGTCTTTGAGTATAACCTTTCGCGACCAGTCGTGTCTTGTAGGTCAGTACCTAACCATCAGGCCCAAGATTTCTCTTGTATATCCATTTACACCCAATAGGAACAATTCCTTCGGGAGGATTAACAAGAGTCCAAACTTGGTTCGAATGCATCGAGTCAATCACAGATTGCATTGCTTCAAGCCACAAATTAGAATCAGCATCGGAAATTGCCTCCTTGAAAGTTCTTGGATTACATCCAATAGTTTGATCACTTTTTTAAGGAGGAAACCATATCTAACAGGAGCCCTAGGAACCCTTTCAGATCTCCTAGGTGTGTCCATATCAAGTATTGGCTCTTGAGGTGCGGGAGACTCACTTGGTAGTTCAGTTGTTTCTCGAACCTCTTCAAGTTCTAATATCTTGCCTTTTCTATCAAGTAGAAACTCCCTTTCAATAAAGGTGGCATTTCTAGAAACAAACACTTTCATTTCATTGGGATAGTAGAAGTAGTATCCAATAGAATTCTTTGGATACCCAATGAAGTAACATAAGATGGATCTATTATCCAGCTTATCTCCCACTGTCTGCTTCACGTAAGCAGGACATCCCCAAATCCTCAAGTATGAGTACTTGTGTGGCTTGCCCATCCATATCTCATATGGAGTTTTATTCACCGCCTTGGTGTGGACGTTGTTCAACAACATTACCACCTTTTCGAGCGCATATCCCCAAAACAAGGCAGGAAGTTCAGTGAACTTTATCATAGATCGAACCATGTCCATCAAGGTTCGATTACAACGCTCCGCTACACCATTGAGCTGTGGTGTGGCCGGAGGGGTCCACTGTGAGAGAATCCCATTCTCTTTAAGATAGTCTTGAAATTCGGTACTTAGGTATTCTCCACGTCGATCGGATCGAAGTGTTTTGATACTTTTCCCCAACTGATTTTCTACTTCAGCCTTGAATTCTTTGAACTTTTCAAAGGATTCAGACTTGTGCTTCATTAACATGTTCATGGGTATAGATCTCACTAGTAGCTATTTCCACTACAAGTATGTGTGACCGTACTTATTACCAATGCTAAGTGGGCCACACACGTCAGTGTGGATCAAATCCAATAGGCCTTGAGCACGTTCAGGCTTTACCGTGAAGGGTTGTTTAGTCATTTTTCCCTTGAGACAAGATTCACAAGTCGGTAGGGAGTTAATGTCAGACATATCAAACATGTCACTCGTAACCAACTTGTTCATCCTATTCAAGGAAACATGACCTAGCCTAGCGTGCCAAAGCTGTGCCGGGTTCAAGATATCGTTTTTCCTTTTAATAGTTGTTGTATGTGTTTCCACATCGCGAGTTGGAACTTCCTTCAATTTTAAGGTGTATAGATCGTTTTCGCGTTCCCCAATTCCAATCAAACATTCATTCTTGTATATATTGCAAATCGAATTGGCAAAATGAAAAGAATATCCATCACTATCAAGCATAGAAATAGAAATAATGTTCTTTATTAATTCGGGAACAAATAAAACGTTTCTCAATAACAACATAAAATTTGAAGACTGAAATAAATAAACATCTCCTATAGCTACAGCAGCAACCCTTGCTCCGTTGCCAAGCCTCAAGTGGGTCTCACCCTCTCCAAGACGTCGGCTTCTTGTCATTATCTGCAAATCATTGCAGATATGAGATCCACATCCGGTATCAAGTACTCAGGAAGTCGAATTAAGAGACATATTTATTTCAAAGTAGAACATACCTTTAGCACTTCGCAACTGCTCGAGGTACTCCTTGCAGTTCCTCCTCCAGTGCCCAGGCTTGTGACAGTTGTGGCAAAAATCCTCAGATTTGTTTGGCTTTGAAGTCCTTGCCTTGGGTTTCTTGGCGGGCTTTTCCTCCTTCGCAGGGGCAGAATGTTTCTTACCCTTGCGTTTGGGCCCCTTCTTCGCAGAGGAAGAAGAGCCCATAAGGAGGATGGGATTGTCCTTCTTTATGGTCCCCTCGAACACGACAAGCATGTTCACCACCTCTTAAAGGGTGGCTTCCAGCTTGTTCATGTTAAATTTGACCACAAAGGGGTCGAATGCAGCAGGGAGTGAGAGGAGAAGCAGATCCACAGACAGCTCATGTGGAAGCGTGATATCAAGGCCCACTAGCTTCTCAATGAGTCCAATCATACGAACCCCATGCTTGTGGACCGAAGTCCCATCGTGCATGCGGCTCGTCATGAGCTCCTTGACAATAGTGAACCTCTCAGTCCGAGAGTTCGTCCATACAGCTCCTTGAGATGAAGGTGTATGCCAGCAGCATACTTCGTCTTCTCAAAACGCCGCTGCATTTCGTTAGACATTGATGCTATCACATAGCACCGTGCCTTAAGCTCGTCGTCCCACCATTTGTCCAGCTTTGCCAGTTCCTCAGGACTGGCATCGGCAGGGGCTTCCTTCGGAGGAGTCTTCTCTAGCGTGTAGAGAAGTTTCTCCGAAGCCAAAACAATTTTGAGGTTTCGAAGCCAATCTTGGTAGTTCAAACAAGTGAACTTGTTGCTATCCAGTATAGCAGCAAGCGGATTTTTGATTGAAGACATGATAATAGCAGTTTATACTGAAAAAAACAGACATGCATTACTGACTATTTATGAAAAACGCTAAGACATAAAACAAGGTCATTTAGTTTTATGAATTACCCTCCCACTATTTTAACGATTTCACCACCCTCTAATGAAATCGAGAAAGCAAGTTTTCGTAGTGGGTACACAGAGTCCAATCAAGAAATCATGGTCCCGAATAATATCAGCCAACCATGATCCTCAAAAGGTAGAGCCCAATCGCAACAGGTGCAACCTCCATGTATTTACCTCACGTCTAGTAATGGCCCAATAATATGACGCCGATTACTATCACGTGTCAAGATGACCCATCAATGTTGAGTTGTGAAGGACGGTCCCCTTAACATCATCAATAATATGAGCCAATGTTAAAAGGAGTTCCAACCAACTCACAGCGAGTGTCAATGACGTGCACAGCTTTCCGGCATACATAACCCTTTCAATAATATGAGCCGGGCCATGTATACGGGTAGCATCGACGTGCACTCATTGTTGATGGAAGGTAGGAAATTTTAAACGAATTTAAATTCCCTTAGTTTATCGAATAAACATTTAATCTTGATATAAATTTTAAATCAAATTTAAAATGAGGAATTTTAATTTTGAAATTAGTTCTCAATAATTTTAAGTCACATTTAAAAACGCGGATTCAACAGATACGTATCGCATATATATAATTGGGATGATCGATAGCGAGAGCTATGCGATCCGTGGTTGCCAAGCACGGATCTAGGTCCAGTCCTAGGTGAAATGCAGTATGCAAATGCAATCCTATTACATTAGCTTCCAGTTTTACAAATCTTCGGTATTCAATATCTTTGATCATCATCTCCACCATCTTCAAAAAGTCCTCCCACTAAGTCTAATATTTACATTTAAATAGCCATGACAAGTAGGGATACAATTTTAAAGGGGTGGGAACGGGCCATAAACCAGGCCCACTTAGAAATAGATATCAACAATATTTCAACCAAAATTGGTAAAACCTAGCATACACCTAACACATTGGGCACGGTGGTGCATGTGCTTGAACCAACCCAATGGGCCTGGGGCGGGCCCAGGTCCATATGAACATTCGGTTCAAGTACATCGCCGTGGCTCCATCATAATCCCGATCGACGATCAGATCGGACCGATGTACACAGTTTACAAAACTGAGTATTATGATGCGAAAACAATTTTTCAGACCACCTAGTCCAAAATTGCAGTTTAGCACCTCCAAGTTTCAAGGATAGTCAAACTAACCCAAACTTTAGGGAAATTGCACTTTGACCCCTGTTGACTTTTAGGAAGTCTCACTTCCATCCTTCCTCCTCCTATGCGCAACAAATTGACCTCAGTTTCCATGCGAGAATCGTGAAACCAGTACTTTTGTGACCCTCAATGGTTCAGGGATACAGCTAGCCGTGGGCCCACAACATGTGTGACTCCGAAACTACATTTTCGGACTAGCCCATCTGATCATGGTAAAGCGCCTAGCAACATCGCCCCATTATCCCCTAGATATCACTGATAGTGCCTGCAAGAACCAGTTGGTCATTGTTAGCGTACAGTACGGTCCTTTCAACACATATATCCCGATCAGATCAACGACCATTGGTAAATCGAGAGTCGCTAGAGATCCAATAACCACGCATACATCTTACAAATCAAATAGTGACATCACGTGTGTTACTAGGTAAACCATTTACCTAAAACACATCTAGTACTCTGGCCAGAGATTTATCACACTATTATCTCCTCAGATAGCATAGGATATACACGCACAAGGGCGAGCGGTGAATCCTCGACAACGAAGCATCGAATCCTACATGCATCGGGACCTCACCCAATCCCGCCACCTAATGACCCCAACTGAGTCGGTAAACGGGTCAAAGTGAGGCACCTATCATGTAGAGTCTCAATGACGTTTCGAGTAGTGAGGGATAATCTGTACAACCAAGACCTCGGACTTATCCACTCGACAAATGATAACCACTTGGAAAGTCCGAACAAGGGTAGTTCGATAGATCACAAGGTTACTATCCATCTGCATGCTTAGAACATCAAAATTTTCCCTATCAATGAAACCTGGTACTTCATATCGCAGATGCTAGTCTCAAACTCGGGCGGCCTTATCCTCATTTTGACGGTCCAATCGACTAGGAACGAGTTTAGAATACACAGTGACTATTAGATGTGTTTCATGATAGCCATCATATCCACTATCACATCTAACATACACTATGGTGCATTCTAGGTCTTTATCCAACACAATTTTTAACATTATAAAATAATGAAGATAAAAATGCCATAAAAAAATACGAATTTCATAAATAAAGATCGTTTTACAAAGAGTCAATGAGAACCCACACGCCACAAGTTGGCTAGTTGGGCATCTACTCTAACAACATAACCCCCTCAATAATATGAGCCGGGCCATGTATACGGGTAGCATCAACGTGCTCCCATTGTTGATGGAAGGTAGGAAATTTTAAACAATATTTAAATTCCCTTAGTTTATCGAATAAACTTTTAATCTTGATATAAATTTTAAATCAAATTTAAAATGAGGGATTTTAATTTTGAAATTTGGTCTCAATAATTTTAAATCAAATTTAAAAACACGGATTCAACACATATATATCACATATATATTTGGGATGATCGATAAGCGAGAGCTATACGATCCGTGGTTGCCAAGCACGGATCTAGGTCCAATCCTATGTGGCATGCAGTATGCAAATCCAATCCTATTACATAAGCTTCCAGTTTTACAAGTTTTCGGTTTTCAATATCTTTGATTATCATCTCCACCATCTTCAAATTTATCCTCCCACTAAGTCTAATATTTACATTTAAATAACCATGACAAATAGGGATAAAATTTAAAGGGGTGGGAAAGGGCCACAAACAGGCCTACTTTGAAATGATATCAACAATATTACAACCAAGAATTGTAAAACCTAGCATACACCTAACACATTGGCCAGGGCTCTCGATCATCCCAAAAATTATCTATTTCAATTAACTCAATTAATCGACATAAATAAAATAATCAAATCAAATTTGATTTTATCCAACAAAATCATATTTTAATATAAAATCATATTTTAGAAGTAAAATATTATTTTGTTATTAAAATTTCATCCATTTTGGGCTTAAAACAATTTTAGGTCCAATATCTCAAAAATTTTCAAAAATTAATTTTTGTCCGACCAAAAGGCCTAATATCAAGTATTGACCAAAAACACCTCGGGCCGCGCGGGACAGGCCAGGAAAAACCCTAAAAATCAAAAACCTCCACCGCATCTCCGCCTTGGAACCGCCGCACGGGCTGTGTGCCGCCGCCAGCACGCGTGCAGCACGCTGTGCGTGCCCCTGTGCGCAAGGTGTGAGCACGGGGACGGCCACCTGCGTGCACAGCTGGCGCAGGTGGGGCGGCAGGTGTGCGGACCACCGTGCGCAACATTTGTGCACGGTTACTATCCATCGTGCGCAACGAGTGCGCACCACCGTGCGCAACATGTGCGCACGGTTACTGGTCAGCGTGCGCACCACCGTGAGAAACATGTGCGCATGGTTGCTTGTCAGCGTGCGCAATGGGCGCTAAACGGCCGCCGCGATGTGCGCACGGGATGTGCACACGATCCCGCGATCCCCGCAGCGATTTGCGCGTGGTGGGTGCGCACGCCGTGCGCGACGGACGCGCGGCAGCGTGCGGCGGCGGCTCGATCGCAGAAATTTATTCTTTTTTTTTAAAAAAATTGAGATCTGATGCAATTCAGGCAGAAATTGATGTATTGACAGATCCGAGCCAAAGCTCTGATACCACTGTTGGCGCAACGGTGGATCCGGTCCCGCTCCCGGGGCACAACAGAAGATTTAAAATTTTGAGCCCGGGAACGGTCAATACACCTGCAAATCAGTACATAAACATTCATAGGATGTTTAGATCAGTACCTTGCTGGCGTCTAGGCGCCTGGCTCAGACCAATTTCACGAGGAAATCGGCACTTCAACGGTTTGTTGTGTCGGCCTCCTAATCCGGTCCACGATCGAAATCCCAATTCCTTCGTCGGTCTGCACTATAAAACACGACGAAGATTTCACGGACGGAATCTTCTCACCGGAACGGTCGAAACAAGTCCGACGGCGGCGGCGTCGGCGGCGGGCGGCGTGGGGAGGAGAGGAGAGGAAGGGAGAATATAGCTGAGGAGCTTTTGGTACGAATCAAATGAATACCCCAGGGCCCCTATTTATAGATTTTCCATGGGCTTGAACCAGCTTAATGGGATTGGGTCAAGCCCAGGCCCAGGGTGAACATTGGTTTCAAGTCCATCACTGTGGCTCCATCATAATCCATATCGACGACCAGATCGGACCGATCTACACAGTGTACAAAACTGACCATTATGATGTGAAAATGATTTTTCGGACCACCTAATCCAAAATAGCACTTTGGCCCCTGTAAGCTTCAAGTATAGTCAAACTATCCCAAGATTAGGGAAATTGCATTTTGCCCTATTTAATTTTAGGAAGTCGCACTTCCATCCTTCTCCTCCTATACTCAACAAATTGAGCTTAATTTGCATGCGGTGAATGGAGAAACCAGTACTTGTTTGACCCTCAATGGTTCAGGGATACAGCTAGTCATGGGCTCACAACAATTGTGACTCTGAATGGAGAAACCAGTACTTGTTTGACCCTCAATGGTTCAGGGATACAGCTAGTCATGGGCTCACAACAATTGTGACTCTGAAACCACATTTTCGGACTAACCCATCGGATCATGGTAAAGCGTCTAGCAACATCTCCCCATGATCCCCTAGGTATCACTGATTGTGCCTGCAAAACCAGTCGATCATGGTTAGCGTATAGTACAGTCCTTTCAACACAAATATCCCGATCAGATCAAAGACCATTGGTAAATAGAGAGTCGCTAGAGATCCAATAATCATGCATACATCTTGCAGATCAAATAGTGACATCGCGTGTGTTACTAGGTAAACCCATTTACCTAAAACACATCTAGTACTCTGGCCAGAGATTTGTCACACTATTATATCCTCAGATAGCACAGGATATCCACGCACAAGGGCGAGCGGTGAATCCTCGACAACGAAGCATCGACTCCTACATGCATCGGGACCTCACCCAACCCCGCCACTTGATGACCACAACTGAGTCGGTAAACGGGTCAAAGTGAGTCACCTATCATGTATAGTCTCAATGACGTTTCGAGTAATAAGGACTAATCTGTACAACCAAGACCTCGAACTTAATCCACTCGACAAATGGTAACCACTTGGAAAGTCCGAACGAGGGTAGTTCGATAGATCACCAGGTCACTATCCATCTGCATGCTCAGAACATCACAATGTTCCCTACCAATGAAACGTGGTACTTCACATCGCAGATGCTAGTCTCAAACTCGGGCGGCCTTATCCTCATTTTGACGGCCCAATCGACAAGGAACGAGTTTAGAATACACAGTGACTATTAGATGGTTTCATGATAGCCATCATATCCACTATCACATCTAACATACACTATGATGCATTCCAGGTCTTTATCCAACACAATTGTTAACATTATAAAATAATGACGATAAAGAATGCCATAAAAGAATATGAATTTCATAAATAAAGATCGTTTTACATAGACAAGAACCCACACGCCAAAAATTGGCTAGTTGGGCACCTACTCTAACAGCATCGCTGCTAAATCAGCAGGCAACCGTAATATGTAAGCCAAAGACCCAAGCCTCTCAACAATCTCGAAGGGACCAACGAATCTAGGAGCCAATTTACCCTTAAATCTGAATCTCATCACTCTCTTGAAAGGAGAAACTTTGAGAAACACTCGATCGCCAACCTCAAACACCAAAGGTCTGCGTCTTTTGTTAGCATAACTCGCATGTCGATCTTGATCAGCTTTCATTCTACTCCGAATCAACTCAATCGTTCATGTGTTGCACAAATTCAGGAGTAGACAACTGTTTCTCACCAATCTTGTGACGCCCCAAACCCCCATGGGAGTCACGAGATCAAAGGAAAAAGGAATTGAAGGAAAACAGAAGGGCTGAATAATAAATAGAACAAGCTATATTGCCTTGCTCAAAATAAAAATCAAAGTACAACCGTTGGCGCCAAGAAAATAAAAACAGATTTCATTACAAGTTCAAAGTACAAAATGCGAAGTCGCGATATTACATTTACTGAACTCTACTTGAATTCATTTTTGTTGTAACGTATCTCAATACAGATTTGACTAAGATCAAAGACAACAAAAACAGCAAATACAAAATGAACATTGCGGAAACGCAGGACTTCGATAAACACTAACACATCGATACTGGTTCAAACTCCACCTCCCATCTGCACCGGCGCCGACTCACCTGCACCAAGAAAGCTAGTGAGTCTAGGGGCTCAGCAAACAAAACTGAGAGTAACAAGCACAATATGCAGGTGTCAAACATAAGACATCACAGTTTAAAGGAAGTCATAAACATCATTCATCATAAACTTCAGTTCTGGAAATAAAATCAAATCCCAGCGTTATCATTTTCGTTAGACTTATGGCTCAGAAGCTCTACTTAGGTCCCATTGCACTCGATCGAATGACTACTGATATCAGTTACAATATGGTGAAATCTGACCAAATATGTAGGGGCAACCTACCTTCCTGTCTGATGCTCACCCTTCCTATACGGACCGTCTGTTATCTTTGCCATAAATCCTAAAATCTGAAAATTTCTTCCTTTAAACAACTTCTGAGATAAATTCGAATCTTAAAATCGGGGTTCACTTCATTTTCAAACTCATACTTCCTTCAAAAATCATTTTCACTGAGCATCCAGCTGAGACATAGGTAATCAGTTGTTGGGATAAATTCGATTGTTGGCAAGAAAACCAGCCGAAGTGAACAGTAGATCAGTCGATGGGTACATATCGGTGGTCAACGCAATTTATCGGGTCAATGGAGTAACAGTAGAAAAACCAGTCGTTGGTTCAAGAACAACCAGTAGTTGGGTGTGAATCAGCAGTGAGGTACTTAGGGGAAGGAATCAGTCGCAAGGGAAACCAGTCGCAAGCTACAGTAAACCAGTCGCAAGCATCGTAACTAGTCGGAAGCAACAGTAAACCAGTCGCAAGAATACCAGTCGCAAGAATCGTAACCAGTCGCAAGCAACAGTAAACCAGTCGCAAGCAACAGTAAACCAGTCGCAAGCAACAATAAACCAGCTTATGGTTATGAAATGCGATATAAACAGTAAACCAAGCTGATGGTTAGGAAAGGGCGATATGAACAGTAAACCAGCCGATGGTTATGAAATGCGATATGAACAGTAAACCAGCTGATTGTTATGAAAGGCGATATGAACAGTAAACCAGCTGATGGTTATGAAATACAATATGAACAGTAAACCAGCTGATGGTTATGAAAGGCGATATGAACAGTAAACCAGCTGATGGTTATGAAATGCGATAACGTCACGAACAACATCCACAATATTACAATTCACCTATCAAACCAGACTTAGTTCTGGTTCGACTAGCATTTCCAACTTCGTGGAGTAAAATTCGGACGCTGTCATTCACCAGAGAAAAGAAGAACATCATAATTTTCATGTGTTGGAATCTGAAATGCCCAGCGTTTTAAAATCAACATCATAAACTTCGTAAAATACATTTGAGTTCCAAACATAATCCACTGAGAACCCGAACATTAAACATATGTTATAATATCAGCAGAACATGAGCAAAGGCTGATATTAAACATAGCTTAGGCAAGAATCACTAAATGAAGCAAGAACAATACATATGCTTTCATGGCGTAGCAAGAATCAGATTTACTTGCCTCGATAAGAATGAATCACGAGATACAGCAGATCACAAACGGAGAGTCTTCCCAAGCGCAACGATGAGCTTCCTATTTTCTTTGATGCAAAGATGGATATTTTCTTGCAAAGGAATGAACTTATAGTCCATGTACCATAGGCATGGGAGTCTGATTTGTAACAGGGGAAAACACTCAGGTAGGCATGGTAAACCAGGCGTACTTTAGAAAATTTTACTTAAAATTCCCTGTCAATGTTTTGATTTGTAAATGTACTACACAAAATCTGAAATTTAACCATTCTCCCATCCAAAACCATTTTATTTGTAAAGTTTGAAAATTTCTTGGCTATGCTCGGGTGACAACTGATCGGACCTCTGTACCTTATGAAATCTAAGAAATAAGAAATCAGCTACTTGGACAAATAAACAATGCTGAAATCTGAAATTAGAAATGGGTCCTCAATTTATAAGGATTAGAATTTGTGGTCCTATGGATTTTGGGGCGTTACAACTCTACCCACCTTATAAAAATTTCGTCCTCGAAATTAACTTACCGAACAAATCTGGGTAACGACTATGCATATCAGCTTCCGTTTCCCACGTAGCTTCTCGTTCGGTTTGATTCGACCACTGAACTTTAACCATTGGGATGCTACGGTTCCTCAGTTTTCTAATCTCTCTAAGCAGGATCTTCTCTGGTCTCTCTTCATAGCTCAAATCTGGCGTTAAATGAACCGGTTCAGCAGTGAATATATGCGATGGGTGGGGAACGTACTTTCTTAAGGCTGATACATGAAATACATTATGCACTGAAGATAGATGAGGCGGCTATGCTAATCGATAGGCCAATGTTCCTATTCCGTCCAGTATCTCGTAGGTACCTATATACCTGGGACTCAATTTACCCTTCTTTCCAAAACGCATCACTCCCTTCATTGGAGCTACTTTTAAAAAGACGTGATCACCAACGTCAAAACTTAGTTCCCTTAGTCTATTGTCTGCATAGCTCTTTTGTCTGCTTTGAGCAGCTTTCATCCTTTCCTTAATTCTTCTAACAACATTCACGGTTTGTTCCACCAGATCTGGTCCTAGACCATCTCGCTCTCCTATCTCATCCCAATGAAGAGGCGTTCTACATTTACGTCCATATAGAGCTTCGTATGGCGCCATTTGGATGGAAGCTTGGAAACTGTTGTTATACGCAAATTCCACTAACGGCAGTTTCAAATCCCAACCTTCTGAGAAATCTATAATACATGCTCTGAGTAAATCCTCTAAAATATGGATCACTCTTTCTGATTGTCCATCGGTTTGGGGGTGAAAGGCGGTACTAAATGTCAACTTTGTTCCCAAAGCGCGATGTATACTTCTCCAAAATGCAGACGTGAACTTGGAATCCCTATCAGACATGATCGACAATGGAACATAGTGAAGTCTGATGATTTCTTTCACATACAACTCTGCATATCTAATCACGTCGTAGGTTGTCTTCACCGGCAGGAAGTGAGCAGATTTTGTAAGCCTATCTACAATAACCCAAATAGAATTATAACCCTGGGCAGTTCTAGGCAAACCAGTCACGAAGTCCATAGCAATACATTCCCACTTCCACTCTGGAATGGGCAACAGCTTCAACAATCCAGCTGGTCTTTGGTGCTCGGCCTTCACCAGCTGACAAGTTAAATATTCCGAGACAAATTTGGCGATGTCTCGTTTCATCCCTGGCCACCAGTACAACTGCTGGAGATCTTTATACATCTTAGTGGTTTCGGGATGCGCAGAATATGGAGTTGTATGGGTCTCTGCCAACACATCCGATCACAAGGTTCCTGCTTGAGGCACCCAAATTCTTCCCTGAAATCTGATTATCCCTCCTTCTGAAAATTAGAGGTTGCTGCCTCTTTCTTTATCCTGCTTTATCCACTTCTGGAGTTGCTCATCAATTAATTTCCCTTCACGGATCTGGTCCAATAGATTTGATCTTATAGTGATATCTGCCAAAACTATGGAGCTACCGCTGGCCACTATCTCTATACCAGATTTCTCCACTTCATATGCCAAAGGTCTTTGGACTAACAGCTGGGCTACACCAACAAATTTTCTACTTAGAGCATCAGCTACAACATTGGCTTTTCCTGGGTGATAGCTGATGGTGCAGTCATAATCCTTTACCAGCTCTAGCGATCTCCTCTGCCTCATGTTAAATTCTTTTTGGGTGAAGAAGTATTTCATACTTTTGTGATCTGTGAATATCTCACATTTCTCTCCATACAAATAATGCCTCCAGATCTTTAAGGCGAACACAACTGCTTCCAGCTCCAAGTGGTGAGTGGGATAATTCGTTTCGTGATTTTTCAAATGCCTGGAAGCGTAGGAAATTACTCTACGATCTTGCATCAAAACAGCTCCTAATCCCAACTTCGACGCATCTGTGTAGATGACAAATTTCCCTTGATCAGATGGCATCGTTAACACAGTAGCCTCAATCAACGCCTGCTTCAATTGCTCAAAGCTGATTTGGCAGTCGGGGGTCCAATCAAATTTGCTCAACTTTCTCATCAACGAGGTTAAGGGAAGAGATATCTTCGAAAATCCCTTAATAAAGCGCCTGTAATAACCAGCTAACCCCAGAAAACTCCTAAATTCTGAAACAGATGTTGGTATCGGCCAGTCGCAAACGGCTTCCACCTTGGATGGGTTTACTTCCAATCCATCTTTGGATATAATATGCCCGAGAAAAGAAACCTTTTCAAACCAAAAATCACACTTGCTAAACTTGGCAAACAGCTGCTTGTCTTTAAAAATTTGAAGCACTGTTCTCAGGTGGTTTGCGTGTTCGAGTCTGTTCTTGGAATACACCAAAATATCGTCAATAAACACAATTACAAACTGATCTAAAAAGGGTTGGAAAACTATGTTCATCAAGTCCATAAAAGCTGAGGGGGCGTTAGTGAGTCCGAAGGGCATTACCAAAAATTCATAATGACCATATCGTGTTCTAAAGGCTGTATTGTAGATGTCTTCTGGTTTTATCTTCAATTGGTGGTAACCAGACCTCAAATAAATCTTAGATAAAACTACCGATCCCTTCAACTGGTCAAACAGATCCTCAATTCTAGGCAAGGGATATTTATTCTTAATCGTCAGCTTATTCAACTCTCTATAGATAAAACTACCGATCCCTTCAACTGGTCAAACAGATCCTCAATTCTAGGCAAGGGATATTTATTCTTAATCGTCAGCTTATTCAACTCTCTATAGTCTATACACAACCTTAGACTCCCGTCCTTCTTCTTGATGAACAAAACAGGGGCTCCCCATGGTGATGTACTTGGTCGAATAAAGCCCTTGTCCAACAGCTCTTGTAATTTCTCCTTTAATTCTTTAATTCTAATGGAGCAAGACGATAAGGTGGTCTAGAAACTGGTGCTGCTCCTGGCACTAAATCAATTGTGAATTCCAACTCCCTATCAGGCAGTCCACATATGTCTTCTGGAAAAACCTCAGGGAATTCGTTCACTACTTCTACATCTGAAAGTAGAGGTTTACTGGTAGCTACTAAAGAGGATAGGCTTATCAAGAATCCTAATTCTCCTTTCCTCAAACAACTCCGCGCCTTAAGAGCTGAAATAATTCGAGGGATTTTACACATCTGACTAGCATCGAACGTGAACCGGTCTCCGCTTGGAGGTTTTACCACTACGGTTCTAAGCTTGAAATCTATCACGACTCCGTATTTGGTCAACCAATCCATTCCTAAAATCAAATCAAACTCAGGCATAGGTAATACAATCAAATTTGCGGTAACTGAATGCCCTTGGAGTCTAAGTTCTAAGTCACTCTGACTAGCATCGAACGTGAACCGGTCTCGACTTGGACGGTTTTACACTACGGTTCTAAGCTTGAAATCTATCACGACTCCGTATTTGGTCAACCAATCCATTCCTAAAATCAAATCAAACTCAGGCATAGGTAATACAATCAAATTTGCGGTAACTGAATGCCCTTGGAGTCTAAGTTCTAAGTCACAAAACAAGTTATGGGATACCAGCTCTTCCCCAGAGGGCACTGTTACACAAAATCCTGTAGTCACCTGGTCGGGTCTAACATGTAATTTCTTAGCAAAATCTGCTGCTATGAATGAATGCGTTGCACCTGAATCTAGTAAGGCTGATGAGGGCAACCCAAAAATCAAGATCTTACCCGTAACCACTGTATAGTCTGGATTGGCTTGCTCGGTTGTCATGACGTAAGCTCTACTAGTCACCAACTATTTTGACTTCGGAATTCTTAATAACATGCTCTGGCAATCCACATCTATAACAAACATTTTGTCCCACTCTACAAGGACCAGGGTGGTTCTTCTGACACTTGGGGCACCGAGGTCTACTGCAGACTGCTGAAACCGCACTAATGGGTTGTACAACCAAAGGTTTCTTCTCCTGAGGCTTTTGTTCCTGCGACCGCTGCTGATTCTTATATGGCTTCTTGGGTGGTCGTTGGTCTTTCTGTTGGAAGGCCTGTCTCTTCAGCTGTCGTTCTTCCACCACAGCTTTCCAATCTTGATCAGCTCTTAGAGCCTTATCCACCGCTCCTCGATAATCTTTTGGTTCTACGAGCCTCACATCATGTCTAAGCGCTGGTTTCAATCCATCGACAAAATGTCGCAATTTCTCCTTAGGATCAGCTCAAATCAGCGGTACAAAATAACATCCTTGTTCAAACTTTCGAACATATTACTGGACAATCATGTCCCCTTGCTTGATCATCAAGAATTCTCTTTTCAATTCGGACCTCTTATCCTCTGTGAAATACTGTTCAAAGAACACCCGCTTGAATTCCTCCCAAGGGAGATTTGTCACATCTACTGTAAGCTTTGCTCCTTCCCACCAGAGCATCGCATCATCCCTCAACATGTAAATTGTGCATCTGGATCTTTCTATGTCGGGTGTCTGGAGATACTCAAATATCACTTCCATTGATTTAATCCAGCTTTCGAAGACAAACGGATCTGTTGTGCCGCTAAAATCTCTCGGCTTCTGTCTCCGGAATCGTTCTTGAGGGTCATCATTATTAGGTCCTCTACTGCTGGAGGATTGGCCATTGTCTCTACCCTGCTGTTCTACCAGCAACCTTAGAAGCTGGGCAATACTAGCGTTACTATCAGGGCTGGATTCATATACTGGGATATTTCTTCTTCCTTGCCCAGACATCTTAATCTATAGCCCACAATCCACCACATATGAACATCAGAACATGTAAGAATAAAAAATACATGCTCCAAGACATAAAAGAAAACTTACTGCACCGAATAGACGGTCGATGAAATCTGTTCCAGCGAAGAGTGCGTGTGTTTATCTCTGGACCATGCTCTGATACCATGTTTGTTACGCCCCAAACCCCCATGGGAGTCACGGGATCAAAGGAAAAAGGAATAAAAGGAAAACAGAAGGGCTGAATAATAAATAGAACAAGCTGTATTGCCTTGCTCAAAATAAAAATCAAAGTACAACTGTTGGCGCCAAGAAAATAAAAACAGATTTCATTACAAGTTCAAAGTACAAAATGCGAAGTCGCGATATTACAACTACTGAACTCTACTTGAATTCATATTGTAACGGAACTCAATACAGATTTGACTAAGATCAAAGACAACAAAACAGCAAATACAAAATGAACATCGCGGAAATGCAAGCCTTCGATAAACACTAACACACCGCTACTAGTTCAAACTCCACCTCCCATATGCTCCGGCGCCGACTCACCTGCACCAAGAAAGCTAGTGAGCCTAGGGGCTCAGCAAACAAAACTGAGAGTAACAAGCATAATATGCAGGTGTAAAACATAAGACATCACAGTTTAAAGGAAGTCATAAACATAATTCATCATAAACTTCAGTTCTGGAAATAAAATCAAATCCCAGCGTTATCATTTTCGTTAGACTTATGGCTCACAAGCTCTACTTACGTCCCATTGCACTCGATCGAATGACTACTGATATCAGTACAATATGGTGAAATCTGACCCAATATGAAGGGGCAACCTACCTTCATGTCTAATGCTCACCCTTCCTATACGGACTGTCTGTTATCTTTGCCATAAATCTAAAATCTGAAAATTTCTTCCTTTAAACAACTTCTGAGATAAATTCGAATCTTAACATCGGGGTTCACTTCATTTTAAAACTCATACTTCCTTCAAAAATCATTTTCACTGAGCATCCAGCTGAGAAATAGGTAATCAGTTGTTGGGATAAATTCTATTGTTGGCAAGAAAACCAGCCGATGTGAACAGTAGATCAGTCGATGGGTACATATCGGTGGTCAACGCAATTTATCGGGTCAACGGAGTAACAGTAGAACAACCAGTCGTTGGTTCATGAACAACCAGTCGTTGGGTGTGAATCAACAGTGAGGTACTTAGGGGAAGGAATCAGTCGCAAGGGAAACCAGTCGCAAGCTACAGTAAACCAGTCGCAAGCATCGTAACCAGTCTCAAGCAATAGTAAACCAGTCGCAAGCATCATAACCAGTCGCAAGCAACAGTAAACAAGTCGCAACCATCGTAACCAGTCGCAAGCAATAGTAAACCTGTGAGACCTGGAGTTATTAATTACGATTGATTGTTGGAATTGATCGATTGTTTAGTGGTTTAGAATCTCTGTTTCGATGTGGAGTTGTAGTTTTTGGGTCGTTTTCCCTCCTTAGAACAATTCTGGAGATTTTCGTAATTTTGGGTTTAGAGGTATCTGCTGGTAGCAGATTTGATGACGTCATGCTATATGTTGGCATCGAAGTCGCTAACGTAAGCTTTGCTGTTGGTAGTTTAGCGCGTTTTGTATCGCGGGAGATTGATACGCTGTCGTATTGAGGTTGGCAAGGTCTGTCAGCAGGTGGTATTGTCAGCGTAGCGTTGTGCGAGAGCTGGCGACAGCAACGCTTACGTGGATTTCAGCAGGAGCGCGCTATAGGGTTTCGAAACGGTGACGTTATGGAAAGCAACGGCTGATTTATATCTGTCAGTAGATAGTTACTGTAGCGGGTAAAAGACGTCGTCGTTTGGGTTAGTAGAGGCGACGTCGTTTTGAGGACCCAGTCGTTGGCTTGTTATCGCTTTTGGTTGTAGCGCCCAGCTGCTGGAAGATAGGATGACGTATCCTATGCGACGCCATTTCATTTAGTTGAAACGCTGCGTTTCGATCTTCCGACTGGATGACCAGCTGATGGCAGATATGCTGACGTGCGCTATGCGACGTCGTTTGGGTTAGTCGCTGCGACGCCATTTTGTTTTGTATTAGAGGTCCATTGCTATCGTTGCTGCTGGCAGCAGCAGGTTGTTTGTTGAGGAGAAGTCGTAGACTGATTTTGTCGGTGGATTGTTTTTAAGAATTCAGCAGTTGTGGGAATTATATAAGGAAGACTTGGCCTTCGAATTGTGATATCAGTTCCCATACTTAGAAAATTTCCAGCCTTTCGTTCTCTGTTTCTTGAACCCTCGACTACTATTCATCGTGAGCTTCTCCGGTAGATTCCCGTCGACTCCGGCCACCGTTTTTCACGTTCAAGGTAGCGTTGGACTCCTCTTGGAAATATCTTTAATCTCGTACCCATTTTGGATGCTATAGTTGGCTGAATATAAAGCACGAAGTTACTGTTTTTATTCGCGCGTTGCGTGGTTACATGTAGCCTTTCGATTTTACGTTGGGATCTTGTTCTTGGCGTCATTTGAAGCTTCCTGTTAGTTGGTTGTGTAGGGTTGAAGGCTAGTTTGTGTTTATAAATTTCCAGCCGTGAGTTGTAGTGGTTGGTCGTGAGATTGGTTGCAATTCCCTGAAATCTGTGTACCGTGTATTTTGATAGATTGTGCAGGCTGTGACTTGCTACGTTCCTTGAGGGAATTAAGGTACGGATTGAGCTTATAATTACAGCAAGGTGACGGCTTGAATGAATTGTGAGATGGCTTGCTGGCTAGTGTGTTTAATTGCCTGTTGAGGCTGCCGATTTATGAGATCGACGTGTGTTATGTGTTATGTACTTGCTGATGTTTCTATTGCTTCCGCATATGTTGATATGCTTGTTATTCCAGCATGTGAATTCATGCATTTGAATCGCATTCCATCTTTATTGCCATTGTATCGTTGTTCTTGCTTTTTTTCTTACCAGGATGCGAGGGCGAGCGGGAATACCGCCCTCTCATCTCCCTTGCGGGGTTATGTTAGCCCCTATGCGCCAAGTGGCTAACTACCACAGTGCATAGGTTGGGCAACCGCAGGTCGAGTTGTTTGATGCATCTGGTATTCGGGTGTTGTGTCCCGACGAGTGGCTCATTACCACACTTGGAACACACCCAGTGGCCACCATTGTTGCAGATTCAGTTGAGATGTACTTTGAGTTCCTTGACTTCCTTTTCGGTTGGAGTCGTTCGTTGTTGTTCATCATCTCATTCATAGCATCTGCATTTTATTCTTGCTGTTTATTGCTGATTTATAGTTGCTCTTCGTACTGGGGTTTGACCCCATGTCCCTCTGGGGCTTGGTTTGTTTGTTGCCTGTTGTGTTTTCCAGGTCATACAGCTGGTCGAGGAGGTAACCCAGTTGGCGGTGCCCCAGGAGGTGGTTGAGTGTCCCAGTAGCATATAGCATATTTTTTAGGACAATATTTATAAGTTTTGGTGATAACAAAAATAAGACAAGTTGCTATTGGACAATCGGTTGTCGCAGGAGTATATTTATCTACAGTAGCGAATTCAGCAGTTGGGGTATTCAAGTGGTAATTCAGCAGATGGTATGCTTTCAGTGCTTGATTCGTATTCAGAGAGATTCAGCAGATACTTCATTCAAGAGCATTCAGCAGATGTTGCTGTCTCGACCAGCGAGTATCGAATTGATTTTCAACGTGTTTTTGCTAAGAAGTCTAAACTACAGCGTCTTGATAAGTTGGAACGACGTCGTGGAATGCACAGTTTTGTATCAGCAGATGAAGTAATCAGCAGAAGCTTTCTTGAAGAGATCAGCAGTTGGTTAAGTCTATTTGTTGAAAGTTGCAACGACAGCGTTTGATTAAGTTGCAACGACAGCGTTTGGTTAAGTTGGAACGACAGCGTTTTGATTGATTCAGCAGAAGCGTTACTTAGAGATTTCAGCAGATAGCTACATGTTGTTAACCAGCAGATGCTTTACAAAGATAGCAAAACGGCGTCACTTAAATAAGTTGACACGACATCGTTTTATTGCTAAAGGAATCAGCAGATGGAAAAACGCGTATGCATATCAGCAGGTGAATTCTTCCAAGCGTTATTCAAGTCGAAGTTCTTTGACAACGACGATGGATATAAGTGCTGGTTATCAAACTCATTTCAGGCGCAAGCTCAAGTAATTCAAATACGATCGTTTACTCATAAGGAAAAGATTTGTTGGATCGTACAGTTGCCTGGAATGAAGGAGACAAGTTAGGTACTATTTTGAGTAAATAGTACAGTGTACAGAGGCCGTTTCTCCATGCTTGCACAGATTTGGAAAGAAGACAAATTAGCTCTGTGGTTGAGCTTTTTACCTTGCAGTGGAGCAAGAATTACGGTGTACGATTTTGGCAGTAATTCAAACGGGATTTATTTCCTTTGGAGAGTTAATGTTACCGTTGCAGTCGAAGCCTATAAATATCAGCAGCAGTGTTGAAGAAAACACACTTCGCTAATTATCTATTGCTGTAACGCTGCCAAAATATATACAGAGCTTTCACTTCGTTGATATCTTCAAAAAGCTCAAGACTCGAAGAACTTATCGTTTGATCTTCATTAGAAAAACATTCGAGTCAATCTTATGGTTGTTCATTGTCGAAACCAGAAGATATTTACAGTCTCTAGATCCGTGTTCTCATTGATATATTTGATAGAGTCTGTACCAAATTGTCTATTCAAAGAAGTTCGTAAAACGTTCAAAACATTGTAAAAACCAGCAGCGTAGTCTGCGCGTAGTATTGTAAAGCGCTAGGAGTTCTCGTAGCTGCGGGTTACGGGATCGGGTGATTTTAGCAGGCTACTCTCATCAAAGTCTTTTAGTGCTACCTTCCGAGGAGGAAGAAGGGGAGACGTAGGATATTGATATCCGAACTTCCAGAAACAAACTCTCGACTCAATCTCTTACTTACGCATTTACTTTGTGTTTGCACATTGTTCATTGTTCACAAACCAATCGGCCTATTTCCGCACATATTTTGTTGGCTGAGAAGTTTTGCATAAAACTGAGATCCAAACATTTTAAAAGGGTTTTGAAATAGAAAAATCGAAGGAGTTCATTCAACCCCCCCTTCTGAACTCCTATTTACTTAGTGATCCTATTTCTGGGACCATGGCCTTTAAAGATTATGAAGCCAAATCTTGCATTCTCTGTGTCAAATGGCGAGGCTCAGTTCCTTGAAAAGGCTAGACACGAGTATACAAATGATGACAAGAAGAAAGCTAACTTGGACAACGTGGTCAGGGACATTTTTTACAAAACGCTGGACAAAGACAAAAATATGTTCAGCAAAATCAAGACCTGTGCTACAGCGAAAGAGATATGGGAAAAGCTTGTCCAAATATGCGAAGGCAGCGATGAAACGAAAGAGAACAAGCTGACAGTGGCTCAGCAAAAATATGAAACAATAAAGATGAAGGACGGCGAAACAATGACTGAATTCGACGAGCGCTTCAGTGCTATTATCATCGAGTTGAACAGCTTGGGCAAAGAATATAGCAACCGGGAGTTGGTGCTAAAAGTGATTAGAGCTCTACCCAGAGAGTGGGACGTAAAGACGATGGCCATGAGGGAGTCCAAGGATCTGAACAAGATGGAGCTCCATGATTTATTTGCAAATCTAAAGGCCTATGAGTTTGAGCTCGAAACCAGATCAGAAGCGCCATCAACCTCCTAGCCTACTAAAGCTCTTGCAGCTGCTACTGCTGAACCATGCTCTCCCAGCACGAGCAAATCAGCAGATCAACTCTCTGATGACGTCATGTACCTCTTCGTTAAGAAGTTTGGGAAATACCTGAGAAGATCTTTCAACCCATCTACTTCTTTCAATAATTATAACAAATCTGATAAAGTCTCTTCTGATTTGAAATGCTATAATTGTGATCGTTCAGGTCATTTTGCTGCTGATTGCAACAGACCGAAGAAAGACGATAGATACAAGCGAGATGATAGAAGAGCTGATGATCGCTACAGGAAAGAAGAGCGATACAAACGCGATGACGAAGATAATGAAAGAAATGTTGAGAAGTCCAAGGACAAGTTCAAAGAAAGATCAAGCGACAGAAAGATGAAGAACAGCAGCAACAAAAGATTCAGTCGCAAGCATGATCGCAAAGTGTTGGTGGCTGAAGAAAGCACCTAAAGCTGGGCTGATAGCGACTCAGATACATCCAGCAGCAGCTCATCTTCAAGATAGAGTGAACAAGAGGAGGTTCACTGCTTCATGGCTGACCAAACAGACGAAGATGAGGTATTTGATTTCTCGAATGTTGAATTTACACGAGATGACCTTGTCATAGCACTTAATGATATGGTCAAAGAGTACAGGAAGCTTTCTCATTCATTCGAGGAAGCTAAGGCTGAAAACATGAGTTTAAAGAGTAGTTCAGCTGAATCAAGTTCTGATGAGCTTGAAGATGTTGACATTCTAAAAACTGAGTTGAGTAAGCTACAAGCTGAGAATGAATTGCTGAAAGTTGAGACCAGTGAGCTAAAAGATGAAATTGAAGAAATTAATCAATTGATGAACTCCTGGAATCATTCTTCTCGAGTCCTTCACAAACTGAACGAATATCAAAAGCAAGCCAGTGATAAGACTGGTATTGGATTCAACGATAGTGAGTTCTGTGAAGGCGAGACAAGTACTCAATCACGATCAGCCTATGACAAGTTCAATAAAATGAGCTTTGTCAAAGCTGACATGATATATAACTGTCTTGAGTCGATGAAGTATGATAATCAGAACTCCCCAAAGCTGAACGAAAATGGAAAAGCTGGTATCGGCTTTTCAAAACCTGAGAGTTCCAATCCTAACTGGCTAAAGAACAGATTGGATAAAGACAAAGCGAAAGCTAGTCACAAACAATTTGTTCCCAACCAGTCGTGGCATAACTCGAAGAAGGTTAAATCGGGTTGGAAAAAGTTTCAGCAGAGGAGAGATCAATATGATCATTATATGAAACCAAAACTCAAAAGACCAGCACGAGATTTTGTACACACTTTCGTGGATCCTAGAAGTGGAAAAACCGTAAGGATTGTTCAAATCTGGGTCCCGAAAGGGGTAATCCAATCAGGACCCAAGTAAAATTGGGTACCAAAAGTGAGTTTCTTGCGTGCAGGTCAGCAGGTACGAATCAACAGATACATCAAAAATATGGTACCTGGACAGTGGATGCGCAAGACATATGACTGGAAATCCGAAGCTGCTGAAAGATGTGATCCCACACAAAGGAGCAAAAATTGTCTTCGGAGATAACGCATATGGTAACACTGTGGGTAAGGGTAAGCTTATCCACGGTAACATTTCAATTGCTGATGTACTTGTTGTTGATAACTTGCGTTACAATTTGATTAGTATCAGTCAACTTTGTGACAAAGGTTTTCTTGTTAATTTTCAACAACACACGTGCACAGTTCAGGACTCAACTGGTCTAACTGTGTTGGTGGGTAAGCGTTCTGGGAACACTTACAAATTGAGTGCGCATGATATGGTTTCTGGCCTGCCTAAAATATCTTTTTCAAAGGACAAGATTTGTGCAGCTTGTCAACTGGGAAAACAAATCAAATCTACTTTCAAATCAAAAGTCGGTAAACGTTCTTCCCGAAGCTTAGAGCTTTTCCATATGGATCTTTTTGGTCCTGTTTCTATAACCAGCTTAGGGGGAATGAACTACACCCTAGTTGTCATTGATGATTTTTCCAAATATACTTGGGTGGTGTTTTTAAAAGCAAAATCAGATACCGCTGACCAGTTGATTAGGCTTTTAAAACATTTACAAAATGATAAATCTTGTACAGTCAATCGGATAAGAAGTGATCGAGGAACAGAGTTTTTAAATCAAAAATTATCTTCTTATCTGGATGACATTGGAATAAATCATGAGCTTTCAGCAGCTAGAACTCCTCAGCAAAATGGCCTAGCTGAGAGGAGAAATCGCACTTTAAAAGAAGCTGCTAGATCTATGATTGTTTATTCAGGCATTTCGCAAAAATTCTGGGCAGAAGCAGTTAATACAACATGCTATACTCAGAACAGATCAATGATAAATAGGATGCTTGATAAAACGCCCTATGAGATTTGGAATAGCAAGAAGCCTGATATTTCTTATTTCAGGGTGTTTGGATGCAAATGTTTCATTCACAACAATGGCAAGAAGCATCTAACAGCTTTTGCACCAAAATCTGATGCAGGTATCTTCTTGGGATATTCAGCAGTAAGCAAAGCTTATCGAGTGTTCAACAGCAGAAGTTTAAATGTTGAGGAAACTGCGCATGTAGTTTTCGATGAAACTAGCTTCAAATCCAACTCAGCTGCAAGCCTTCACGATTTATGCTCACGCTTAGAATAAACTAGTCTTGATGACTCAGACGATGACGTGGCACCAGGAGCATCAGCTGAGGGGGAACAACCAGCAGTGGTCACAACGCACAACTACGTTCAACAAGATCCAGCAGGTAATCCAGTTGTTATTGATTTAACTAACATGGATCAGCAGGATCGAATTACAAGTGCACCAGCTGCTGGAGAAGAAGCGTCGAAGAATCAAAGCAATATACCAGCAGACGACGCTCAACCATCGACTGGCCAATCAGCAGGAAGCAATTCCCAAATCGTATCAAGTACACCTGCTGAACAACCAGTTGCGAGAAATTGTCAAGTAGTATCTCCTGCTGATCAATCAGTCGCGAGAGATACTCAACAAGAATCAAGGCCACCTGCTGGTCAATCAGCGCCTAGCGCATCAAGTCTACCTGCTGATGCATCAGCAGCGAGAAATTCTTACCAGCATGAAGCAGACGCACAAGCTAGCGATTCAAATCAATTGGCGTCTGCTGATCCAGTAGCTGCGACCCATCCAGCAACTCAGGGGGAACAACAACAATCAAATCGTAATAAAGTATGGCAACTTGTACCTAGACCTAAAAATCATTCAGTCATAGGTACTCGTTGGGTCTTTAGAAATAAACTGAATGAAGATGGCGTAGTAACTAGAAACAAAGATAGACTGGTAGCGCATGGCTTTAGGCAAATGGAAGGAATAGACTTCGATGAAACTTTCGCACCAGTAGCTAGATTAGAAGCCATACGCATGTTTCTTGCATATGCTGCATATAAAGACTTCAAAGTCTTTCAGATGGATGTCAAGAGTGCTTTTCTTAATGGCGCCTTGACAGAGGAAGTGTATGTTGCACAACCTCCTGGCTTCGTTGATCATACAAATCCTGAGTTTGTTTACAAACTGGACAAAGCTCTGTATGGGTTGAAACAAGCACCCAGAGCTTGGTATGATACACTCACAAACTTCCTGCTGGAACATAAATTTACAATAGGCACAGTTGATAAGACTCTGTTTAAATTTGTTAAGGATGATCATGTTTTACTTGTTCAAATATATGTTGATGATATCATTTTTGGGTCATCTAACCCCAAACTGTGCAAGAAATTTTCTAAGTTGATGCAGGACAAATTTGAAATGAGCATGATGGGGGAGCTGACTTTCTTCTTGGGCTTACAAGTGCGCCAGTTGGAGAATGGAATATTCATCAACCAGGCGAAATACACTAAAGAACTGCTGAAGAAATTCGGAATGGAAAATAGTTCAGCAACAGCTACTCCCATGAGCTCCACGATCAAGATGGACAAAGATGAAGCTGGAACTACCATTGAGGTATCTTTGTATCGTGGTATTATAGGCTCTTTGCTTTACTTAACTTCTAGCAGACCAGACATCATGTTTGCTGTCTGTATGTGTGCTAGATTCCAAGCAGAGCCAAAGCAATCACATTATATTGCTGTTAAGCGAATCCTCAAATATTTAAAGGTTACTCCTAACGTGGGTCTTTGGTATCCCAAAGACTCAGGCTTTAATCTAATTGGGTATAGTGATGCAGATTACGCAGGTTGCAGGATTGATCGCAAAAGCACAAGTGGTACATGTCAATTTCTAGGGGATCGACTGATCTCTTGGTTCAGTAAGAAGCAAACGTCAATTGCCACATCAACTGCTGAAGCTGAATATCTTGCTGCTGGCAGTTGTTGCGCACAAATCTTATGGATTCAACATAAATTGAAGGATTATGGCATTGATGCTTCTGAAGCTCCTATTCTCTATGACAACACAAGTGCAATTGCAATCACTCAAAATCCTGTGCTGCATTCACGAACCAAGCACATCGATATAAGGCATCATTTCATAAGAGACCACGTGCTAAAGAAGGACGTTCGGCTGGAGTATGTGTCAACTGAGCAGCAAGTAGCTGATATTTTCACAAAGCCTCTGCCGGACGCTAAGTTTTCTTACTTTAGAAACTCTTTAGGTCTTCTTGAGTTGCCTTAATTGTTTGTGTACTAACGCTTTTACAGGTTGATAAGCCATCGCTTAAATCAGCAGCAGGTTTGTTGTTCAGGGGGAACGACTAGCCTACCTGCTGAAATAAGCGTTTCCTGCGTTTGGAGTATATTAGTCGTAGGGGGAACCAGGTGCTGATTTAATAAGCGTGACGTCAGCAGAACATGTTGCTGCTGGACATAATCAGCAGTTGCGTGTATACTACTGGTGCTTATAAGTTATCAGCACTTGCCACCCTCAGCGCAATATTGAATCAGCAGTAATGTTTTTACATTTACTGTATCAGCATTTGTGACTATATACCTTTGGCGCGAAGTTATTTACTTTTGTGCTTTATTTGATTAAAATTTTCGAAAATACTTTTCACCGTACGATCAAAACTTTTTGAAAATTTTCAAATCTTTTCCAAATTGTACGCGCTAACGGATGGTTGACACGTGTCTTTCCATGCAAACAGTCACATCAACATTCTCTCTCTCCAAAAACTCTTTGCATTCCTTACTTATTTACCGCATAACTGTTTATCTTCTCTTACCTTGCTTATTTGCTTTCAATCGTATTTCTCTTGCGCATATTTTCTTCTGCAAAGATTTCACAGGCATTTTCTTCGACTCTATACACTTCGAAATGGCTTCCTCTTTCTACTCAAATGCTCAGCATGTGGATTTTGAATCGGTTCTCAGTATGGATGACCACGAAATGGTTTCGATGTTTCAGGCCCTGGTTGATTCTGGATTGCAGGGTTTCTTGGGCTGTTCTGCGGTAGTATATGAAGAAGCACTTGTGGAGTTCTTTTCCAATGGGCGTGTGCGAGATGGATTGGTGGTTAGCTCAGTGGATGGGGTTAGCGTCGAGATTTCTGAGGAGCTATTTGCAGAGACTTTTGAGCTGTCGGTTGATGGTTTGGGGGATCTGTCTGAGATGCCCAAGGATGCAATTTTTGATGCGAGGAGCATAGTTTCTTTGTATGGTGAGCCTATCAGTCTGTCAGGAAGAAAGAACCAGATGAAGTTTGAATATCGCCTTCTCTGTGATATTGTGGCTAAGGCTATTTCTGTTAAGGCTGGGTCCTTCAACGCCATCACGGTTGAGAAGTTTTCATTGATAACAGTGGTTGTTTGCAGGATTAAGATGAACTGGGCCAAGTTTTTGTTCAGTATCTTGAAGAAGATGGTATCTCCAGGGTCCAAGCAAGCCAAAGGGTTTGCCGTTCAAATCAGTTTGTTGCTGGCGTCTTTTCCTTCTGTGGAGTTGGGTGAGCCCTCTGAGTTCCCAGCCTCCAAGGTCCTCACTAAGAAGACCGTGCATCGTTTTGTTTCCATCAATGATCAAGAAGGTACTGGGGCAGTTAAGCAAAGGGCTGTCTCGAAGAAGAGACCTGCTGCTGATGTTGGCGCAGCAGTTCCTAAGAGGAAGAGGACAATCAAGAAGAAATCTATTTCCTCTATTTCTACCATGGAGTTGGTAGCGGTCGCAGAAGAGGCTATACCGATTCAGCAAGTTGAGGAGCCAAGATGCCCATCTGCTGATGATGTGGATTTGATTATTCAGCAGGTGCTTGTTGAAACGATGGAAGTTGTTGCACCTGCTGATATAGCTCAACCAGCAGTCTCTGAAGAAAAGCATTGGTTTGATCTTCCATATGAAGATCTTGTTGCGCGATGGGAAGCTGAACGTCCGGTGGTCACTGCGAGTGACACTGAGGAAGACATAGCAACTGTGGATGTTGCTCCTGCTGATGGGGATCAGCAGGTTGAGGAATTTTTGGCCCCGATCTCTGCTGAAGTTACGCTCAGTGCTGATGAGCAAATGTCGCTGGATGATATTCTTTTGACAATTCCAGTTGATATTCCTCTGCCCTCCACCTGCATGGAAGTTACCAAGATTACGATGGGCAAATAAATAAAGATTCCAGGCGTAAATAAGTGGGCCTGGTTTCTACAAAGTCTTCGTCGCATCCCTGCTGAAGATAAAGGGAAAGATATTTTTGTGGAGAAAGACCCTGTTAAGGGCAATCCTGCTAAGGAGCATTATTCTTTGATTTGTGCTGACATCGACTTGCTTGTGAGTCTGCGGGAACAGGTAATTGATGAGGTCGCTAAATTCTTTCGTTCTTTCAGCCTGAAGAAACTGGCTTCGATTAATATTGAGGAGATGTACAAATAGGAGGAACAAGTTTTGCACTGGGGAGAAACTGAGTCTCCTCAGGTTGCTATTCAACGGAAATTCTATATTCTGCTTAAGTATAGAACAGTTTTGGTGAGGAAGTTCTTGGAAGCATGGAGGGTCAACTTTGTTCCTGGTCAAGGCTCTTCGGCTGTTGATATTCATGTAATTGAGCTGCTTTCGGACCTCTATCTTTCTTTCTTAGAGGAATTGGCGAAGGAAGCACGAGCTCATAATCTTATCTGGAACAAGCCCTGCTGCTCTAAAATTTTTGAAGGGAGCCCACGCGATCGAGGCGCTGTAATTTCCAGAACCAACTCAAATACTCGATCGACGTGCTGGATTAGGAAAATGATTTTGGTTGATGGATTGTGGACGGTGGAGCTTTGTGCTGATAAGTGGGTTAAAATTCCCCGGAAGGTCATTTCTACTGAAGTTCCACGTCAGCGGCAATACGATGACACTCTACCTGCAATGAGTGTATTTTTCAGGATGATGAGGAAACGGTGGGCTGATGTATGCTCGGAAGTTGTTGAGTTTTGTGCGAAGAGACTTCTTCCCGTTGGTTCTACTCATTTTTGCAGATCGTTACAGTTGGCTGAACCAGTTTCCAATTTTGCTTCTATCCGGTCTTCAGTGTTTGCTCTCAGATTTTCTCAATTTTGCTCTGTATTCATTGATTTGAGTTTATTCAATTGGTTGCCAAGTACAGATATCTCAGAGTTTCTTTCATCTATTGCGTTGGATAGAACCGTTTTGCGTAGTGTACAGCGTTTTCAGGATTCTTCTTCAGTTGCTTCCAGTGTACAGCTTAGTTTGGAGCAGCATCAGTCTTCATCTTCTTCTGATAGTTCTTCGTCGCTACATTTTGATCAAACAGATATCGATGCGACTGCGTCCTCCAGACCTCCTATTTCTCCAGATATCTCTGCTGCTTTTGCCGATTTCCAAGCTGCGCTTTCATAACAAATCTTTGTATCTCAGAGTGACATTTCTTCCAGAATGCACAAACTCGAGCAGAGCGTGTGTGACTCCCTGAGGGATCAAGCAGATATATTCAGAATTTATCTCAGGGAGCACGACAAGAAGTCCGCACTCTCGATGATGTCCACACTATTCGCTTCAATGAATTTCGCAAAAATGTCCTCACTCAGAATGCTTCTATTTTTCAAGGACTAGCGGATGTTCGACAAGTAGTGGAAGCAGTTAATGCCAAAGTGGACATCATGGCATCTCGCTTTAATGCTATTCAAAAGGATGATGAGGCCACCAAGGAAGCCCTTTCCCATCAGCTTCTTGAATTCCAAAGTTCAGCACAGGAAAATCATAATGTTATTCATGCCCAACTAAGTGAGCTTGTTTATTATATTCATAGGGGCAGTGCTGACAAAAAGGGGGAAAGTGGCAGCCGAGGACTTCAAAAGCCTACGAATACTCAAAAAGAAGGCAGTGCAGTGACTCCAACTTTTGAGCAAAGAGTTCAAATGGCTCAGCGACGCATTGTTCAGACAGTACTAGATGCTGATGCTAACAGAGCTTTATTAGAAAGTCAAGATGCAGCGGAGAGAGACAGAGAAATAAGAAGAAAAGAGGCAAAGTCGTTGAAGAGAAGAAGAAGAGACTAGATTTTCTTTTCTGCTGATAATTCTTGTACACATCCTATGTACAATTTTTGTTGGTTAATAAAATTTGTTTTCCAGCAGATAGTGTGCAATTTATTTTTGCATATCTTTTGTCTCGGCTGCTGAAGTTTTGTCATCACCAAAAAGGGGGAAATTGTTAGGACAATATTTATAAGTTTTGGTGATAACAAAAATAAGACAAGTTGCTATTGGACAATCGGTTGTCGCAGGAGTATATTTATCTACAGTAGCAAATTCAGCAGTTGGGGTATTCAAGTTGTAATTCAGCAGATGGTATGTTTTCAGTGCTTGATTCGTATTCAGAGAGATTCAGAAGATACTTCATTCAAGAGCATTCAGCAGATGTTGCTGTCTCGACCAGCGAGTATCGAATTGATTTTCAGCGTGTTTTTGCTAAGAAGTCTAAACGACAGCGTTTTGATAAGTTGGAACGACGTCGTGGAATGCACAGTTTCGTATCAGCAGATGAAGTAATCAGCAGAAGCTTTCTTGAAGAGATCAGCAGTTGGTTAAGTCTATTTGTTGAAAGTTGCAACGACAGCGTTTGATTAAGTTGCAACGACAGCGTTTGGTTAAGTTGGAACGACAGCGTTTTGATTGATTCAGCAGAAGCGTTCCTTAGAGATTTCAGCAGATAGCTACATGTTGTTAACCAGCAGATGCTTTACAAAGATAGCAAAACGGCGTCACTTAAATAAGTTGACACGACATCGTTTTATTGCTAAAGGAATCAGCAGATGGAAAAACGCGTATGCATATCAGCAGGTGAATTCTTCCAAGCGTTATTCAAGTCGAAGTTCTTTGACAACGACGATGGATGTAAGTGCTGGTTATCAAACTCATTTCAGGCGCAAGCTCAAGTAATTCAAATACGATCGTTTACTCATAAGGAAAAGATTTGTTGGATCGTATAGTTGCCTGGAATGAAGGAGACAAGTTAGGTACTATTTTGAGTAAATAGTACAGTGTACAGAGGCCGTTTCTCCATGATTGCACAGATTTGGAAAGAAGACAAATTAGCTCTGTGGTTGAGCTTTTTACCTTGCAGTGGAGCAGGAATTACGGTGTACGATTTTGGCAGTAATTCAAACGGGATTTATTTCCTTTGGAGAGTTAATGTTACCGTTGCAGTCGAAGCCTATAAATATCAGCAGCAGTGTTGAAGAAAACACACTTCGCTAATTATCTATTGCTGTAACGCTGCCAAAATATATACAGAGCTTTCACTTCGTTAATATCTTCAAAAATCTCAAGACTCGAAGAACTTATCGTTTGATCTTCATTAGAAAAACATTCGAGTCAATCTTCTGGTTGTTCATTGTCGAAACCAGAAGATATTTACAGTCTCTAGATTCGTGTTCTCATTGATATATTTGATAGAGTCTGTACCGAACTGTCTATTCAAAGAAATTCGTAAAACGTTCAAAACATTGTAAAAACCAGCAGTGTAGTCTGCGCGAAGTATTGTAAAGCGCTAGGAGTTCTCGTAGCTGCGGGTTACGGGATCGGGTGATTGTAGAAAGGCTACTCTCATCAAAGTCTTTTAGTGCTACCTTCCGAGGAGGAAGAAGGGGAGAAGTAGGATATTGATATCCGAACTTCCAGAAACAAACTCTCGACTCAATCTCTTACTTACGCATTTATTTACTTCTATTTTAAATTATATGTTTTAAACCGTCGGGCCTAAAAGCAAATATTTTACCCACTTTTTGTTAAGCTTCCGCATGTGTTTGGGTTTTTACTCTGTTTAGAGCACGAGGCCTGACATTTTTGGTATCAGATATTAAGCTGAGATAAGCTCAATTTCTTTGATCACACTTGAGTCTAGGCATAGTTTTGTGTGTTGCATGTGCTTGACTTATGTGACTTACGTGCTGCATATGTATGTTATATGCTTTCTATGCTGTATCTGTTCTGTTTTTCCTTATCCTGTTGAGTGTATTTTAGATGTTGCCTAGACGTCATGGTATAGGTAGGGGGAAGTTCCAGGAATCAGGAGGTCAGAACGAGGATCAGTATAGTGCTCCTACTCATACTCATGAGAGTAGCGAAGAAGGGGAAGCTGAGGCTCCGCCGGCTCCGGTGGAGAGAATGGATGTTGTTATAGCTCGTTTTCAGAGGATGAACCCTCCTATTTTTAATCGCGATGAGTCGAGTGAGGATGCTGATTCGTGGCTCCATAACGTCATTCATCTTTTTGATAGGGCTCAGTATGACGATGAACTCCGGTTGAGGTTAGTGACCTTTTTGTTGAGGAAGGCCGCAGAGCGCTGGTGGCGAGGTGCGTCTAGTACCTTAGTGGAGACTGGAGTTGGTATCACTTGGGACAGTTTCTGTGAGACCTTCAGGCAGGAGTATATCCCCGATTCGTATGTGGCTGCCCGTGAGCGGGAGTTTGAGTTTTTGGAGCAGGGCTCGATTTCTGTGCACGAGTATGCTCGCAAGTTTTCTGCGTTGTTGGCTTATGTTCCGCATGTTGCTGGCCGGGAGAGGGAAAAGAGTACCAGATTTGTGGAGGGCTTGAATGAAGAGTTGTACCAGAGTGTTTTGACGAGCAAGCCCAAGTCGTATGCTGAGGCCGTTGAGAGTGCTATCAACATTGAGGAGGGCATGAGGAGCCATCGTATGCATAGAGCGCAGGTAGCGCAGGAATTGCAGGGTGGTAGACCTGTTGGTCAGGGAGCTCAGTCGTCTCAGAGTTCTCAGTCCGCTCATTATCCCCAGCAGCAGCAGCAGCAGGTGGCTCAGGGCATGAGGAGCCATCGTATGCATAGAGCGCAGGTAGCGCAGGAATTGCAGGGTGGTAGACCTGTTGGTCAGGGAGCTCAGTCGTCTCAGAGTTCTCAGTCCGCTCATTATCCCCAGCAGCAGCAGCAGCAGGTGGCTCAGCAGTCCGGCCACCAGAGGTTTCGACCCCGCGGTCAGCAATTGAAGAAAAATTCTGGTTCAGGGTCTTTTGGTTCAGGCAACTCGAGTAGCAGCGGTTCTCGGACTGAGTTTTGTGGCTTTTGTGGTGGAAAGCATCCTTCCATGCAGTGTGTAGGTGTGCAGGGCTCCTGCAACCTTTGTGGTCAGTACGGGCATTTTGCGAGAGTGTGTCCGTCAGCTGGATCACAGCAGACCGCGGCCCAGCCTCAGGGTCGTGGAGGTCAGTCTAGGGGCCGTTCTCAGCAGTTTCAGCATCCCCGTTTGGGTGAGACTCCATTTAGACCGTTTCAGCAGCCTGGCCCTTCGTGCTTTGGGCAGTCGTCTCAGCCTTTCTTCCCAGGACCCCAGCATGCTCAGGTTAATGCTATCACGAGGGAGCAGGCCGAGGAGACACCGAGCCGGGTGATTGGAGGTACATGTCTTGTCTTTGACTTTCCTGCTCGTGTGTTGTTTGACACCGGTGCATTGCATTCATTTATTTCTGATTCGTTTGTTGTTGAGCATGGTCTGTGTACCGTTCCTTTGCGTGACGCCGTGTATGTTTCTACCCCTGGTGGTGTGAGCCTGTTCTCCCTGGAGGTTTTGTTGGATGGTGTGTTGCGGTTTGGTGAGCATGTCTTGTTAGCGAACTTGATCCGTTTGATGCTTTGGGATTTCGATTGCATAGTTGGAATGGATGTGCTGTCCAACTATAGGGCCTCCGTGGATTGCTTCCATGGGATTGTGCGCTTTAGGCCTTTGTCTGGCGAGAAGTGGTACTTCTACGGTCAGGACTCGCGATCGAAGATTCCTTTGGTTTCCGCGATGGAGATGTTTAGCTTGTTGTCTTTGGGGAATGCTGGCTTTATGATCTATGCTTTGGATGCGTCTTCTTCTTCCAGTGTTCAGCCTAGTGACGTTCCCGTGGTGCGACACTTCCCCGACGTGTTTCCGGAGGAGATTCCTGGTTTCCCTCCGAGGCGGGAGATAGACTTCAGCATAGAGCTGGTGCCTGGCACAGCTCCGATTTTGCGTGCTCCGTATCATCTGACGCCTGCGGAGTTGAGAGAACTCAAGGTACAGTTAGATGATTTGCTGGAGAAAGGTTTTATTCGCCCTAGTATGTCACCGTGGGGAGCGCCCATCTTATTTGTGAAGAAGAAGGATGGCTCAATGCGGATGTTCATTGATTTTCTCCAGTTGAATAAAGCCATTGTCAAGAATAAGTACCCGTTGCCGAGAATCGATGATCTGTTTGATCAGTTGCAAGGTTCTGCGGTGTATTCAAAGATTGATCTTCGTTCAGGGTACTATCAGCTCAGGGTGAGGGAACAAGATGTCGCGAAGACTGCGTTTCGTACGAGGTACGGACATTTTGAGTTTTCGGTGATGCCATTTGGGTTGACCAACGCGCCTGCAGACTTTATGGATCTGATGAACCGGGTTTTTAGAGAGTTCATAGACCAGTTTGTAATTGTTTTTATTGACGACATCTTGATTTACTCAAAGACTCAGAGGGAGCACAAGGAGCACTTGGAAATGGTTCTTCATAGGTTGAGAGAGCAGCAGTTGTATGCGAAGTTTTCCAAGTGCGAGTTTTGGTTAGATCGCGTGGTATTTCTGGGTCATGTCATTTCAGCGGATGGCATTTCTATGGATCCCAGTAAGGTGGATGTTATTTTGAACTGGGAGCGACCGAGAAATGTGTGTGAGATTCGCAGTTTCTTAGGTCTGGCTGGCTATTATCGTCGCTTCATTGAGGGATTCTCTAGTATAGAAAAGCCGATGACCCAATTGACCCAGAATGATAGGCGGTTTGTTTCCTGACTCGTCACACTCTTACGCAAAGTCGACGAATGGAAAGTTGACTACTGCGCCTGTGTTGGCTTTGTCGTCCGGTTCAGGTGGTTTCGTTGTTTGTTCTGACGCTTCGCTTAATGGATTGGGTTGTGTGTTGATGCAGAATGGTAGAGTCATTGCATATGCCTCACGGAAATTGAAACCGCACGAGACTCGTTACCCCGTCCATGATTTGGAGTTAGCAGCGGTGGTCTTTGCGTTAAAGATCTGGCATCACTACCTTTATGGCGAGCAGTTTGTGGTGTACTCCGTTCACAAAAGTTTGCAGTATCTGTTTTCACAGCCTAACTTGAACATGAGACAACGTCGGTGGATGGAGCTGGTTAAGGACTTTGATTGTGAGATTAAATACCAGCCTGGGAATTCGAACGTAGTGGCCAATGCGTTGAGTAGGAAGGCGAGTGAGATGCTGGCTTCGTTATACATCTCCAAGGACCAAGACCATCTTAACACTACGGGTTGGAAATTTTACCCGGCTGAGGATTGTGTGATGGTTTCATCGTTCCAAGTGGAACCGCAGATTGTTTCTAGCATTCGAGCATCTTAGAGGACTGATCCGTCTATCCACGAATTGAAGTTGAAAGTCAGGGCTGGCGAACTTGAGGACTATTCTGTCTCGTCCGATGGTTGTTTGTGTTTACGGGGCTGGATGGTTGTGCCCAATTTGATTGATTTGAAGGAGGAGATCCTTCGTGAGGCGCATTGCAGCAGACATAGTGTTCATCCTGGTGCACGGAAGATGTACCATGCTTTGAAGCCGCACTTCTGGTGGGCTGGCCTGAAGAGTGACGTTGCTGGTTTCGTTGCTCGTTGTTTGAATTGCTAGATGGTAAAGCCGAAAGGATGAGACCTGGTGGTCTGTTGCAGAGTTTAGAGGTGCCCCAATGGAATTAGGAGCACATTTCTATGGATTTCGTGACGCATCAGCCTCGTTCCAGCCGAGGATGCGATGCTATTTGGGTAGTTGTAGACCGTTTGTCGAAGTCTGCACACTTCATTCCCTATGGTGTGACCTTTTCGTTGAAGAAGATGGCGAAGCTGTACGTTGATTTTGTTGTTAGATTGCACGGTGTGCCAGTTTCAATCGTATCCGACCGAGATCCGAGGTTTAATTCCAGCTTTTGTAAGAGTTTACAAACAACTTTGGGCACTAGATTGGCTATGAGTACCGCGTATCATCCCCAGACAGATGGCCAATCTGAGCGAACTATCCAGACGTTGGAGGATATGTTGCGTGCTGTTATGTTGGATTTCGGAGGTAGCTGGCAAGACGCGTTGTCTTTGGTCGAATTTTCGTACAATAACAGCTACCAAGTGACGATTGGCATGGCGCCTTTTTAGGCTTTGTATGGCAGGAAGTGCAGATCGCCAGTTTGTTGGGAAGAAGTGGGGGAGAAGCAGCTATCTGCCCCTGACTTTGTGCAGAAAATGAAAGATCATGTTGATCTAATCAGAAAGCGGATGAAAGCTGCCCAGGATCGCCAAGCCAGTTATGCGAATAAGAGGCGTTGACCTCTTGAGTTTCAGGTTGGGGATCGTGTTAGAGTAGATGCCCAACTAGCCAACTTGTGGCGTGTGGGTTTATAGACTCTTGTATGAAACAATCTTTATATATGATATTTGCATTTACTTATATGGCGTTCTTTACTTTCATTATGTGTGTAATTATTTACAATTGCGTTGAGTAAAGACCTAGAATGCACTTAACTGTATGTTAGATGTGATAGTGGGTATGACGGCTATCATGAAACACATCTAATAGTCACTGTGTATTCTGAACATGTTCCTAGTCGATTGGGCCGTCAAAATGAGGATAAGGCCGCCCGAGTTCGATACTAGTATCTGCGATGCGAAGTACCATGTTTCATTGGTAGGGAACATTGTGATGTTCTGAACATGCAGATAGATAGTAACCTGGTGATCTATCGAACTACCCTCCTTCGGACTTTCCAAGTGGTTACCATTTGTTGAGTAGATAAGTCCGAGGTCTTGGTTGTACTGATTAGTCCTCACGACTCGAAACGTCATTGAGACTCTACATGATAGGCGTCTCACTTTGACCCGTTTGCCGACTCATTTGGGGTCATAAGGCGTCGGGATTGGGTGAGACCCCGATGCATGTAGGAGTCGATGCATTGTTGTCGAGGATTCACCGCTCGCAGACATGCGTGGATATCCTATGCTATCTGAGGGGATAATAGTGTATAAATCTCTGGCCAGAGTACTAGAAGTGATTTAGGTAAATGTGTTTACCTAGTTACACTCACGATGTCACTATTCGATCTCCAAGATGTATGCATAGCTATCGGATCTATAGCGACTCTCGATTTACCAATGGTCGTTGATCTGATCGAGATATATGGATTGAAAGGACCGTACTGTACGCTAACCACGACCAACTGGTTCTTGCAGGCACTATCAGTGATACCTAGGGGATCATGGGGCGATGTTGCTAGACGCTTTACCATGATCCGTTGGGCAGGTCCGGAATTGTGATTCCAGAGCCACAATGGTTGTGGGCCCACGGCTAGCTGTATCCCTGAACCATTTAGGGTCACACAAGTACTAGATTTGAGATTCCCACACGGATACTCAGCTCAATGTGTTGAGCGTGAGGAGAGGATTTTGGGGAGTGCGACTTCCTAAAAGTCAACAGGGGGTCAAACCGGGGTTTGACTCCGTTGAGGGGCAAAACGGTCATTTTG